>JAOEGS010013864.1:41052-141800 GCA_025447755.1 Corythornis vintsioides
AGAGAAAAAAAAGAGAAAAAAAAGAGAAAAAAAAGAGAAAAAAAAGAGAAAAAAAAGAGAAAAAAAAGAGAAAAAAAGAGAAAAAAAAGAGAAAAAAAAGAGGAAAAAAAAAAAGAGAAAAAGAGAAAAAAAGAAAAAAAAAGAAAAAAGATACCTTACTCAGATATTCTCCCCCTTTTCATTTTGCCAGTTATACTTAGAACCATATGGAAGTCTAGAGTAATCTGTCTGCTGTTTAGCAATGTTATCAAGCTTATTGCTAATTTTCATGTAATATAAATGTAGGGAGGGACAACAGGAGCAGTACTTTGATATTGTGTTGGTTTTGTTCAAAGGCATTCAGCATTCCTAGTGAAGGCCAAGATATTTTGAGATAGAAGTTTCCAGCAAGAAGCTTTTCATTAAAGAAGCTGCTCGTTACAATGCTTAAAATGAAGCATGAAAATACAAAGTACAGTATAGGAACCCTAGAAAAATATCAAGGAAAATACAAAAATATAAATCACTCATCTCAAAGTTATTTCATGAGCAGAAGATTCCAAGAATCAGCAATACAAAGGTACAAAACCAAAACTTCAAGTTGCCAAGTATCTTCAAGGGGGAAAATATCCCCAAGCATCTTCACCTACACAGCCATGCTTTTGGAGAAAGCAGTCAGAGCCAGAACACCAGAGGAGCACAGTGAAATCCTCAGAGGATCTTCCCCCTTGTACCTTCTCATTAGGAACTTCTTTTTTTTTCCATAATGGAGGAACACAGCAATTTAGCACCCTATTTTTTATTCTATTTCTTAATGTAATTTGCAGCGAGTAATATTTGATACAGAAATGAAAATATCATTGGCCAAATGCACCCCAAAGGATGCTAAAAAGCTCCACTTTATGTTAACTAAAAATATATTCTCCATATGCAGCCTTGCCTGAGGAAAAAAAAAATAAAATTATTGCTTAATTAGCATACAACACTAGAATTAAACAAGGGGCCTGCCCATCTTACTCTCCAATATTACTCTGATAGCAGAGAATTAAGAAAATTAATCAGATGGTGTTTTAATTTGATTTTATGGTTCATTGGCAGTGTAAACTCTGATGCAGTTTTGTGCAGCCTACACTTTTTTTTTCATCACTGGTTACATCAAGCTTAACAAAAAATGTAAATTAATGTTTTTTTCAAGTCGTTTAGAGAAGACTGATGGTTAAAAATAAGTAGTAAAATCATGCTCCATGTAAATGACTAAGTGGATTCCTGACATTTTATTAGAAAGCACAGTTCTCACTAACAAGAGAATCTTCTCCTTAAAATGGATGAAATAACTTGGTAAATCTTTATGTAAATGGCACCAGGCAGTATCTATTCTTCCTGGTTAAAAAAGATCTAAAAATATCATTCTGGATAAGTTTGATCTTCCTCCAGGCACCAATTAAGATTACTGAACAGAAATAATTCCTTCCTTTACACACATCCTTGTGGAATGTAAACACCCTGAAAAAATAATCTGATGCAGGGGACACTGTTGATGAATTATAAGATTTATTTTTCCTCACCTGAGTCAGTTTTGATACTACTCTGAATCATAAGTCAGTTGTAATGTTTTCTGAGATGTGCCTCCAATTAGATGGTTGTGCAACACAATATAATCTTATTTTATATTTTAGTTTATGAAGTCACAATTGAGGATGTGGAAGAGATGAGTGGTGATCTGCCATGGGCTGTAACTTCACTAAGCCCTAAAAAACTTCACACAAGCCCTAAAATCTGTTTTCATGTGTGCTTCTCAGTATGAAATTATGCTTCTCACTATGAAAGCAGTCATCCCTATAGACAATTTTTTTTTTAATCTTTGCAAGTTTTTTCTCATTCCCCCTCAAATAAAACCAACATAAGCATGAATAGAAAGAACAAAGTAAATCTGAAACAGTAACTCTGATAGATCTGACAATGAAACAGTTTCTCCTGTTCACCATTTCATACACTTTAGTATAAACTTCTACTCTGCATATAAAAAGAAATTTATACTTTACATTTTTTCCTTTTGAAGTCATGATCAGTATGTAACCACTTTTGTTTGGTGCCTGTAACTTTTTCTCTGTAGGTTTTAATAGTAACTACTCCTGTGTAGTAGCTGCCCTTATTTAATAACTGTGCCTTTTACCATGAAAGCTGCAGGGAGAAAAAAAAAATTAAATTTTACAGAACCTACCTTTGAATTAAAAACTCCAGGGGAGTAATAATGCTTAGCAGAAGTTGTTCCTTGCCAGTGAAGATAAAAGATATTTGTACAACCTGCCAAGTTACACCTACAAAAAGACAGAACCTTCAAATTTCCAGATTTTGTGTGTTGAAATTTACCAAGTATGCTACTGCAACAGCACTGCCTTCCTCACATGCAACACTTCTGTTTCAAGATGCTCCCTTCTCCCCAGTATTAATCAAGCAGCATCCCTGAGTAAAAAGATGCTCTACCAAGAGTGGAAAGATCAGAAACACTGGTCTTACTCCATCTCTGCTGGGGCTCCATGACAAGAATTTGGGCACATGTTGCAATCTCAGAGAAAACACAGAAAATAGTCAACCTCACTGAAGTATTTTGAAAGAGGTTGTTTGTTTGTTTGTTTTTAACAACTGTATAAGTAGTATCTTGAAAAATAGACATTTAACTTCAAGTATCAAGTATCATTTTTGAAGCCTGCATTTATTCTTTTTTAATTTGTTGTACCACTGAGTGCACCTTTGTGCTAAACATTTTTGTGCTTTTGTAGACCATCTTCAGAGAGCAGATTAAAAAAGAACACAAACCATGTTAACTAAGCTACACTATTAAATATTTCAGGTAAGCATAATTAGGTATCTGTCCACACACTTGAGCCATCCAAACAATTGTTTGACTGAAGCTGCTGACCAGAATTCAAAGTTCTACAGCATATATATATAATTTTTATTTTTTTTTTCTCTCTATGATTCTATGTGGAATGGCCAGTGGCAAAACTTTCTGGTTCAAATTAGATTCTGCATGTTGTGCCTACATCTGGCAAATAAGATCACTTAAGCAAGACTACTGCTCTCCAGAGCCCAGGTCTAGCAGTTCAGATGGGACATGTAGACACCTATGCTTGCAGGCAGCTTGGCAGAAATTAGTGAGACTCTACACAGTTTGCTGCTCCCAGTGAGTAGAACTGAAACCCAGAAATGGAGACCACTATGGGTTTTGATATTTTGTAATTTATTTCCTTCAGGAAATGGTTTAGTGGTCATGATAATGATGGTTGGACTTAATGATCTTATAGGTCTTTTCCAACTTTAATAATTCTGTGATTTGAAATTAAGTTTACCAAGGTAACACCATTCCCTGTCTCCTACATCATGTAGATCCCTTAATGGCTCAAGAATTCCAGAAAATTAATGATAACTATATAGCATGAATTAGTAACTGCAAGGTTCAGAGAAGTGGATCTTCATTCCAGTTTTTCAAAATGAGGTATAGCCTTATAAATCAAAGAGCAGGCAGAATTCTTACCAAAGTCAATGGCAGCTGGAAGCACATTGCTTCCACAGAGAGGACTCTGCATCCTGAAAACTCAATTTTATGTGTCTTCATCTGTTCTTAATCCACTGTAGCAATGGTTGACTTGAATCAGGTAACAGTCATTACTTCCCCACAATGTATTTCTCCAGGAAGAGTCATTTACTAACTCAGTCACTACATATTCACCTGGGATTTTATTGTTACTCAGTGGTGATTGTTAAAGCATGTTCTGACTGCAGCTAGCTCAAAATTTTCTTTACTGTCATACGTATTTTTTGAAGGACCTAAAGACTTCAGGTTATTTTAGCATCAATGCAGTCAACTCAAATCAATGGAGCCTTACCACACATGGGTATTTTTTCTCATAGAACTTTGCTTCTTTCCCAGAACAATTTATTTCATTGTTTGAGCATATTCAACCTCTTCATAGAGCTGCCATGTCTATGTGTCTAACTGCAATGATTCCCATCATGCCCTCTTGCCAAAGCCTGGAGATGCACCCTGTTTCTCTCTTCTTTCTTTTCTTTCTTCTTTCTCTCTTCTTTCTTTCCTTCCTTCCTTTCTTTCTTTTTCTCCCTTTACTAGAATCTTTCTAACAGCAACACAATATAGTAGCAATTTACAAAAATTCTATTTTCCACATCACAGCTACAGATGCCTGCTCTGAACATCATATAATCACAGAATCAGAATGGTAGGGCTTGGAAGGGACCACCAGAGAGAACTGAGTCCAACCCTCCTGCCAGTGCAGGAACATCCAGGGCAGGCCACACAGGTACAGATCCAAACAGGTCTTGAAAGCCTCCAGAAAAGGAGACTCCACAAGCTCTCTGGGTAGCCTGAAGACAGGTAGTCCCACAGGAAATGTTCTCTCACCCATTAAGCATTTGTGACAAGATGACCACAAGCACTAGTCCAAAGTGAAGAGGTTCTGCAGGACACCCAGTCCCAGGGCGCCAGAGCTGCCTCCCACCTCCATACCACTTCCCAGCAAGGTAGACCAGGTGGCCTTTCTGCCTGCCAAGGCAACACTGGTTTTAAGAGACTCGTATTGCCACTGTAGTGCTACAGTACCATTTAGTACACTAAATTCACTTCATTGATTTATGTTTTCCCTTTTAATTAAAAGGTACTACAAAAACATTTGGTTTTGATTTGGATACTCAAACCCGCCGAGACCCGTATGAGCTGACTCCTCAGCGTGGCTCCGGCAGGCCCTGTCTGCATCTTCACACCCCCGACTTCTGCAAGCACACGGCCAGAGAGTCCCCCCAGATCCTTCCCCCTAATCCCTGACATCTGCTCTGAGGCCAGCCCGGGCCTTGGGGGGGACCCGGCTGCTGTGAGAGTGGCTGCAGATGGGTAAACAGGCCAGCACCCCAGTGAGGCTGCCCAGCGTGATTGCAGCCGAGAGCTCAGGCCGCAGAGCACAGTTCTTGTTTAAAGCCTTCGTAACGTTGAGGAAACACCTGTTAAGAAACTATTCAAAATAAATTTACCAGGGGGCTTTTAAGAAAGGGGAAAACTGTGATTGACAGCAGCAGTACAAGATCCGACAGCAGCAGAATTCAAAGCCCCGTTACAAACCCTGACCAATTAAATACATAAACAACATCATTTTTCATTTCAGGGTAACAGTTGCTATTTCATTTCTCATCTTCCACTTAAAATAGATGTTCTTTACACTGGAAGACTGAAGTTCGACCTATTTTGACCCCGTTTATTTTCTTCTGTGTGCAAAAATCCTGCAATGCCACTTTATGTATAGTTTTAAAGGAAGCACTCCCACGCAGTTACTCTCTGGGATTGTGTGAGCAGTATATCATTTCTAAATGATATAAAATAGTTTAAAAATAGTTTTAAAGCTTTAAAATCGTTTCTGCCTGGCTAATGAAAAAGGTGGATGGTGATACTCTGCTTAAAGCCTGCAAGGTACAGTCAACAAAAATGAGTAATTGCAAAATTAGTGCTAAAACAGTAAAAGTACTGAGGTTTTCCAAAGCCGACCTCAGAGTCACTCAAGTCTTGTATCAGAGACAACATGGCTTTAAAAAAAGCTTGCCAGCAATCTTTTAATCTCAAGCCATAGTTTTCCCCCTTCAGCAGCTCTCTACCCAGGCCAATGGCAGGGTCCTCCTGCTCCTCCCTTGTGTACACATCAGAGCAGCAATCACACTGCAGGTTGCTCACTAATGATTGTGGTATTTTTCAAGAACACTTAGAAACTTTGGAGCAAGGGTCACACTGATGTTCAAGTAGAACTAGATCAAATATTTACAATATATTGCATTTCTCAGTTTCTATACAGGACTCTCCAGCAAGAGCTATGCTGCTTACTAATTGGAGTACTACAATATTCCTATAAGGTAGGACATTTTATTTCTCATACTGTAGGTATGGAAAACCAGCATTCATAGCAATGAAGGCAGCTTTCTCTACATCACACAGCAGTTTGGGGCCAGTGAAGCCAACTCCAATTTCCTTCAAAGGCAGCATGCCATGGGTACAAAGTGCCTGCACGGGGGCATCCATAACCCTGTTGCCATGCCTACACTAGAAGAAAACAAGAAAAACTCTCAGCATGGCACAGCAGGCAGCACAAAATCTCTTTGTCCAAGTCAAACAGACTTCCTTATCAGCTAACTTCTGTTTATTCAGATTTCCAAATTCTGCTTGGTCCAGCTTGCTTGAAGAACTTCAGAAAATATGGTACCACAGGATAAGTGAGAAAGGTCCTTGCACAGGGGAGTAAATGGTTAGATAACACAAAGCCAAACTACAAATGTAGTGTTCTTATGGGGAGTTCCATAGACACCTGTGCTGTGTGATTTCTGCCAATCAAGATATGCATAGAGGGTCTAGGAAAAGAGTGAATAATAAGGCAACAGTTCAAGAGGATACCATCAGACAGCATATAAATAAAAACTATTTAGAAGGAAGGGCTAAAGGACTTTTTTTGTGCAATAAAATAAAAGCCAATGTCTTCGAGAGTGATAGATATGGGGAGAAGTGGTAATAGTCAGTGGAAGGGCTAAGGATGCAATCCTATTATCCAGCAGTCCATTAAGAGCAAACTTACTAGGAATAGTGTAGAAGACACCTGAACATTCTGCTGCTATGAAAAGCCTGTGCTTCATCTACGTGTTCTTTTAATTCTGAAAAGGACACTGGAGAATTAGAAAAGGTTGAGAAGAAAGGCAACAAAAATATCAGAGTATGGCATAGCTTCACTATGAGTAATGAGTAATTTTCCTTTTTAGGAACATGGAGAAGAGAGAGATTATATAAAGACCTGTAAAAGCAAGAATGGAAGAAAGCACATGACCATTGTAATTGTCCCTCTCTTCTTCCAGTACAAGGACTGGGGACATCAGATCAGACAGCCAGTAGCAGGTTAAAAAAACAGTTAGAGGTAAGTAATACCCTTTCATTTATGTAGCATAGGATTTATGCAGGTTTGAGAGAGTGATTATATTACTTGGAAAAACTTAACTTGATCTTAAAATTAAACTGCTTCCTGTAAGAAATAAACATTGAGGTTTAATAAATACAAAGGTATTGTTTCTGGGTGTTGAAATTCCTAAGCTACTTAGAGCAGGGAGACTACACCACACAAGTATCATTATATCCTTTTATATTCCTAGACTAGACAATTGTCACAGCCAAGACAGTAGGTTAGATACCTATACTGGGACCAAATAAGCATTATTTAGATTGCATCAGCTCAAGGCTGCAGATAAAGGAGATTGAGAGTGCCAAGGAAATATCTTTTTTTTTTTTTTTCTATATCATGAAATTAAATCAATTAGGCAAAATCAAGAGGATACATGACAGTGAGTGACCCAGTCCTCTGCACACTGCACTGACCCCTACCCACCTTCTTACTCTTGCATCTCCCAGATCCCACCTGCTTCCTCTACCTTTGAGTACCCACTCCTCCATTGCTCTAAAATTAAATTTTAGAGTCTTGTAATTTCGTGTTCATCCTTCAGTTGACACCCAGTGAGGCCCAGCCTGCTGGAAAGGCTGACTTAAGAATTACAGAATGTTATGGATTGGAAGGGACTTCTAAAGATCAGAGTCCAACACCCCTGCCAGCAGAGGATCACCCAGAAGAATGCATCCAGGGGGGTTTTGAAAGTCACTAGAGGAGACTCCACAACCTCTCTGGTGCTCTGTCACCCTCACAGCAAAGAAGTTCTTCCTCATGTTGAGGTGGAACTTTCTATGCTTAAGTCCTATTGCTGGGCACTACAGAAAAGAGATTGGCCCCCTCCATTTGACACCCACCCTTGAGATATTTATAGACATTAATAAGATCCCCTCAGTCTTCTCCTCCCAAGAACTAAACAGCTCCAGTTCCCTCACTTTCTTTACAGGGGGAGATGCTCAAGTCCCTTAATCATCCTCATAGCTCTCTGTTCAAAATAGAGACAAATATTGATAAAAAGCATCTGATCCATTTCATCTAACCCACCAGGCATGCATAAATACTTCTGCATGGGTACCTAAAAGACATTTTAGCTGTCTCAAAGTGGTGACCTTGCTGCATAATTACACACCACTCCTTCCTCCCTCACATGCTGCACCCACCTTCCCATGAGACACAGATTGCAAAGTGAGGCTTCACAATCTCTCTCAGGAAACTATTCCCTTTTCTAAGGCATAGACATGTACACAGTTGCAGAGATACAATCTGTGGTAAAAGCTAAAAAGAGTATTATCATATCACCTCCTCCTTCCAAACACACTTTCCAGCATGTCTGGGGATGGCCTGCTAAGAAAAGGGGTACTCAGAGTACATTCTTAGCCCCCAAATCAAAGCCTGAAATTCCTTCCTTTCTTCCTCTGGAGACAACTAAACACACACACACACACACACACACACACACACACAGGGATGAGAAACTGGGCTGCACGGGAAGATGATCACAAAACAAATCCCACAACCATACCTAATTGTGTAATCCAGATTTTGGCTTACTTGGGTTTGTGAGAACCAAACCAGCATTTTAGATGGTTATTTTTGCTTTCCTTTACATTTAATTAAGCTTGCTATAGGCTCATAAGCCTATTGATACTGAGACTTAAATATATTTAAGTGACCTGGACAGATTTCCTACCTGCTCTGCCCTTAAAGTATGCCACTAGTTCATTCACTCACTATTTCTTTTTTACCATAGGCTTGACAGCAACATGGAAATAATATCAGAGGAAAACACCATTTTATTTTCATTTTAGTTTCTTAAAACTCAGCCATGCCAACCAGTTTCAATCTCACTTGTAGACTCGGGGGGTCCTTCTGCAAGGCTCAAGATTGGGTGACAGTCTTTCCTTTTAGACTGTGTTTTGCTGTCTCCCTGAGCTCTGAAACTGGGTCTGTCTGAAGGAGCTCCTGGCTCCCACAATAAATCCATTTGCTATAGGCAGCAGAAGCATTATCAAAGACCTGATTACAGCCATCAAAAGCCAGAGCTATTCTGCAACTGACAGGAAAAATCTGGGTTTGCAACAGCAATGAATGCATCCAATAGCTTCTTGAGTTGTCCAAGCAGGACAGGAATTTTCAAGGAAAAAAAAATAATAAATCCAGATGTTTAAAGCTCCCCCTTCCAAAAAAACCCTTAAGTCAGCAGGGAAGTGTTGTTGAATCAAAAATGATTGCTGAACTTGGTGTAGCAACAAGGTAGCACCACACTAATGAAATCACTCTGGTTTTGCACAGGCAAAAAGGATTATAAACCTGTGGTGCAGGAAAAAAACCAAACCAAATCAAACAAAACATCAACAACAAAAAAACCCCACCCCCAAACAAAACAAATAAAAAACCACAGCAATAAAAACCCCAAACCAAACACAAATATAGTTCTGAAGCCAAATATTGTAAAGAGAAAATAAACCTTTTTTTTTTTCTTTTCTGTAACATTCTTGATCATTAATGAAGCAATCCAAGATAAAAGAAACTAAATATAAAGACAGCACAGTGTGGAAAGTAGGATATAGCTAAAGGAAGATTTAGAGCACCAATTCCCTGTTAATGGTTCAGATTAATTCAGATGGGATATGGTCATAAAGCTCTAGAGATTCACACATCCCTGCCTCAATTCAAGGCACTAATAACCAATCAGTATTTTAGATAAGACTCTATAAATATTTAAAATTTTTAATCTTTTGAGTGCCAAGAATAACATTTCCCATCATGTCCTTGCCTTTCCCACAACAACAATGCTGAGATTTCTCATCTGGCATTGCTGGCACCAGGGTGGTGTCAGGTGGTTTTAGTAGTGGCAGTCAATTAACTTAAAAAGTTCCATCTAATTGATCCATTTCCTGCTCTGATAAACAATTGTAAACAAATACTTGGCTTCAAAGGGGGAGCTTTGTTTACAAATTAAAAAAGGAAAGGGGCCATCTGACTCACACCAGCCATGGCTATGTCAGGGGTTTTATTATAAACACTATTTTTAGGGCTGTAAATGAGTGATGGGACATTAAATATAAGAAGCCAAATTCTTCCCCAGTTGAACATGACAGTGGTGCTTCCTCACAGAACAATCTTTGCTTTTTCTTTTTTTAACCTCTTCTATGGTACTGACAGCAGTGTGCTTGTGTATATTTATATTGTTTTGATTTTCCTGACCTGTATTTAGCATCCCTGGCACAAGAAGCTCACTATCCCCCTGTCACTTATACTTTAGTCAGGTTCAGTGTCTGGTTGCTGTGTCTCAGCAGAAAAACAGCCCTAGCAGAAAAACAAAAGGCAAATAAATCACTTCTGTTTCTGTTTGCAATTCCCTTCACAGACAGACTCCCATTCCCACCACTCTGATAAGCATGCATTTTACAAACCTTTCAAAATATAGCCAGGGGAAAAAAAAAATAAAAATTCAACGTCAGCTTTAGACTTTCACACTGATTTGAAAAAGTCCATAACAAACACAATTACCTGCAGCATGTCAACTCCTCCACAACCTTTACTGAACAGCCCTGCTACTAGCTATGCTTGACTCTGCCCATTCCCCTCATGTGTTATTTTTGTTTGTTTCTAGAAAATGGAAATTAGTATACAATGATAATGAAGGTATTTGCTTGAGTCTAAATTATTTCAGATCCAATGATAAAGCATGCCACTGAAATGCTTAATTATTTTTGCTACTACTAGTCTGGCAGACAGCCAGAAATTCTTAAATTTAGGGGATTAAAATTGCCACTGTCATTTCATTAGCAGAAGCATTTAATAATAATTAGGAAAGCACGGTCTGTTGTAATTTAAATTCTGATGTGGTCTCCTATCTTAGTTGAGGAGATCAAACTTACTTGTATTAAAATGCACAATTTGCACATCACTTGAGCAAAGAGATTAAGTGATTGTTTCCTCCACACTGACAGCTGCTATGTCTGTTTTGACAGATTCAGGGGCTTTCCACATCTAGTTGCCCTGACTAACATGGTTACAGTCTAAGACAGCCATTAGCACACCAATAAGGTTTCTGAAAGGGATTGTAGCACCACATACTGATCATGCATTTTCAGGAGTTTTCTGTTAATTTTCCAGTCCAGACATGCCATCTTTTACCTGACACAGTTTTAACACAGGAAATAAAGCCCAAATGCAGACTGGCAAACTAAACTAGCACTGTAACCCTGTGTGCCATTTAGCAATCAAGTTTCAGGACACAAGCTCTTAGGAACAAGGTGTTTCCTATGAGCTTGAAAAGACCATATCCAAGCTATTTTACCAAGTAGCAAAATAGCTCTATCTTATTTATTAACCCAAAAGCTTAAGCATGATGGTACAGGACTAACACTCTCAAAAACAGCAAGTTCTAGACTATCAAGGATAAAGGCTTGGCTGGCCACTACATGAGTGACAGATGCTCTATTAACCTCTCTCCCTTCCCAAATGAGAAGGGAAGGAGAATGCAGGAGAGAGACCTATGGACTGGAAAACTAAACCAGCTTTAATGCAAGTAATAACAATAAAATGAAACATTTTTCATTTTATGAAACCCTCATGATCCCTCAGATTGAGACTGAAAATGATAAATATGGGATGCAAGACTTTACTGGTCAGTTTAGGGTCACCTGTCCAGCCTGGTCCTCCCCATCTGGAGAACCAAAATAAAATAGATGCTTATAAAAGAAGCTATTCTCTACTAGGTGATACAACACAGCAGATGGATTTGTAGTTATGTGTGTGTGTGTATATATATATATATATGTACACACCTTCACAGAATCAATTATTAAGCATCATTGGTCATTGGAAAAAGCACTGAAAATAAGCAAAAAAAGAAATAAAGCATTACAGTAATTAGCAGACACAATCAACTTCAGTAAAATAATATAGTAATGTAACTCAGTATCTTTCTCTCAACTGATAGTGTTAGATGGAAACAAGAGGTCTCACTGTCGGGTCAGAAGAAGGCAGGATAGTATCATCATTACTATGACAATTAAAATGTTCCTTAACAAACAGGCAAGTGTTAAGATAGGGGAGGTCACATACTGAAAGAACTGGCAAAGCAAAGGGAAGTTAAGATGGAGCTCAAACAAATCCAAAAGTCCAGAAGACAGCTGCTTTAACCTCCTTCAAGGACACGACTGCTCTCAATCCCTGGCAAAGCTCCTGCTGTTGAAAACATCCCAGATTTGAGGGCAGTCCCACTGACAGAATCCAGGTTTTCTTAACCTTTCTTCACTTGGGGCAGACTCCAGCACTTGCTTACATGTCAGCTTGACCCTGGTAGGCTTCCTGGTTAGGCCTGGCTACAGCACAATTAGTGTTGCCTGGAAAGGCTCTGCTAAATTAGCACATTCCAGCAGCAGAAGCTGACTGTGTTCATGTGTTCAGTAAGTTTGATGTATCTGAAAGCAGGGAAAATCCCAAGAAACCATTGCTTAGGGAATCCATAATGTCTAGGCTCTTGTCTGCCACATTCACAGGTCAGCAATCTAGAAGCAAGCTCTCCCTCTGACTGGCCTCTAGTCAAAGTGCCCCTCTTCACATGGGTATCATTATCCTCCCAGGAACCACCTTAACTCTTGGAGCATGCAGAGGATAACAACAACTTCACATATGTATGGGAAATCAAAAGACAAACATATTTCCACTTGGTTTTTTTTTTTTAAGCTATAAATGGACTAACAAATATCAAATAGAATACACCCATTTCAGCTAAAAACATTAACCCATTCTGACTCAAGACATCACAGAAACTTGTAGATGTTTTTTATCAAAACCACAAAGAATCCAGAGCAAGAGATAAGACAGCCCAACAATATTACTGCCACCATCAGAACATTTGAGAGATAAAGGGAAGATCTGAATCACTGTAGATTTTCATATCCTTAGCTATATGACCATGGCAGCCTCAAGCCACCAAAGAGTTCACAGAAGAGTAAATACTAGCCACAGTTTTTAGAAAGATTTAATGTAGATATTAATGCAGGCTTCTAATGGTTTATATTTTAAATACATCAGATCCATATATATATATATAGGAAAATTAGGTCTGGAATTTCAGATTGAAGCAAAAGAATTAGACATCTAGAAATAAAAACCCAAGAAAGAATCACTATATGCAGGGGTACCATTAGGTCTGAAGGTGTGTCTGGGCCAAGACACTTACTACATTCTAGTTTTCTTGGATTAAAGATGCTGGTGTGTGGGCTAGAATGGAGCTGTAGCTTATTTCAACATGTTTCTGACCCAGACAGCCAGGGTTCCCTGCAGAGCACTCTCAAGAGTCCATTTAGATACAGCCAATGAAATCAAATAATAGTGAAAAATGACATGGTTGCATTACTTACAAACTGTGGTACCTCTTGCTGTTCTAATTCCTGGATCACCATTTTGGCCTTTACATAATGGATACAGTGAGAGTGAAAAGTTAATCTGGATGCTGTTAAGGCAGAAAATATGTTCTATTTTAAGTGCAATGATAAAGGCTGAAGTTTAAAAACACCATCTAAGATACAGAGAAGAATCACAGGATGGGAAAATAATTAATCTTAGTAACCCAAAGGAAAAAACCAAAACCAAACTGAGACAATAGGAGAAATTAACACAGGTGATCAAATAACTGGAAGTGTTGCATAAAAGGAACTGGTCTAGAAGGATATTCATAAATTTCTTCCTTTTCTCAGAGGGCAACTAAATACCATGCTTCTAAAAGAAATTAAAAAGGAGTTAGATGCTGAAACAGATGTATTATGATGAGAACTAAAAATAATAAACTCCTCATCTACAGCTCAACAGAACAGAAAGGAGTTACAGATATCAAAAAAGCAAAATCAGAAATTCAGTGTAACAGCCAGAGAAACTGCTCAATGTAACTGGACAGCAGGGCTGGGGGAGTTCCACTGATGTCTTGATGCTGCTTGGTACAAAGATCATGCAGAGAGATATCAGTGAGGCTAAGAGCCCACAGAGCCTGAAAGGCCAACAGAGGAAGAGGGGTCACAGAGGCAATTAAACTAATGCAAACACAAAAAAGCCTCAAGACCACACAGATTTTAACTAGAGCTTTAAAGCAGAAGACCCAGTATGCAAGGTACACAATCTCTACCCATTCTGACCTAACTAGAAAGTGCAGAGGTTCCCAAAACCAAGAGAGAGGCCATTCTAGTGGAGCAAAAATAAACAGCCTGTTATGAGGCTCACACAAGCCAGTCCTGTCTCCAAGGGATAAAAAAAAAGGTAAAAATAATAGTCCTCCTCAGAACAATAACAATAATTTCTGCCACCTGTATGGCTAAAGAGGCTGTTCCAAAACTGGAACAACTCATCCCTTCAAAGTCCTGCAGTTCCAATGCACAAAATATATGACTAATTACAACAGAACATAAGCTACTGCTCTATTTGCATAGTTTGATAGCCACGTTAAGCACCTTCTCTGACTTGTATTATGAAAAATGTGGGAAAATGTTAGTAACACAATAATTTGTAAGGTTCCCAGTTCTACTCTAATTTTAAGAACAAGGCTGAAAGAATCTGTAATTAAACAGCTCCAAGACAGACTAGAGTTTGTGTGGTCTGAACTAATCAAGTACGTACTGTTCCCAACCTCAGTCAACTACATGAAATCAGTTTTTCTCTTGTTATTTTGAAAAGATTTGTAGGATTAAAAAAAAAAACCCTACATTTTTTTTGGCTACACACTACAGTAGCGGTTAAAGCAGAAGAATTGCTAAAAATTGCACTTAAATTTGGAATATTTTAATGCAGTTACAAAAAACAAAAGCATTCTAGACATCATACAGAATGGAATAATCAAATCCTGCTCTAAAAGAAAATAAACTCCTAAGAACAACTATGGTTCCTGATAGCTTCCATTGGACAGACCAGACAGCAATACCCACCAGAAGGCAACTGCCTGGCACAACTTGGATTATCTGTTCCTGTGTTGGCAGAGGGGCTGGACTTGATCTCCAAAGGTCCCTTCCAACCCCTGCCTATGATTCTACCAACTCCTTTGAATCGTGCTGACCATGAGATTTTAAGCAGAGGCTGAACAACAGAATGCAACAAATATTTACTTCACTGCTTATTGCTTCCCCAAGTATCTGAGTTGATACAAAAAGGAAAATACACATCCTTCACATGTGGGATTTGTTCTAAAGAAGAAATGTGTCTTGGGTTTACTAAATCCAGGAGACCTCACTCTTGTTATCACACTACTCGGGCAGGAGGGAGAGTGTAGAACCCTAAATCAACTCTTCTTAAGTGGTAAAACACTTGAAAATGAATTCCAAAGATATCATAATATTAAAATGCCAAGCTGGCTTATCTAGAACTGAAAATTTATGACGGGCTAATGGGAATTTCCAACTGGAAGCTATCTTGCTGGTCACTGAACTCACATGGGCAGCAAAGTGTCATTTCCAGCACACTTTTGGAATGCTTTCTGCAAGAGCTGCAAAGTGCTCTCCCCTGCTGCAGCTCCTGGTGCACCACTGCAATGGCAGACATCTTCTGGGGTGTGGCATGGTGAGCTTTTGTTTGTTTGGGGGTTTTTTTGGGTAGGGTTTTTGTTTTCCAATATTAAATTACTGTCAATCTGTCCCCTCATGAAAACACTAATTTCCTCCTTCCAAAGAAATTTGGTTTTTTTCTCTTGCTCTACTACTACTAGAAAGCTGTCCTGGAATTTCCTCAACCAAAAAAAGCAGCTTTCCACAAGTACTTTTTAGTTGAAGTTTATACAGGTCTTGTTTAGACCCCTTTACACTAACACTATTCTTTAGCATTAATAACACATTTCCTTATTTGGTGCCCCAACTCCATATTTCTTTTTTTTTTTTTTTAAGCAGAATTACTAATAGCAGAACTATATTTTAAGTAGTGTTTCCTCTCTGTGTTGGTGCTCTCATAAATTCTTAGTCTCTTCTGCCTTCCCAAAGCATTTACGTAGTAAAACTCTGCAGCATTTAATGAGCTTTTCTTTCATGAGACTGTCCAGAACAATGACCTATCATAAACTGAAAAAAAGTCAGTAATTTATTCTAGCAACCTTTTATTCTGGTTTTTCAAGCTTGTAAACTGGACGTTGACAGCATCAGAGGTGATATTTTAATTCAAAGGTGAGAGACTTTTAGGACTTTTTTTTTTTTTAAAACATATCATAAAGGAATAAATCCGTAGCAAATGCAATCACAACCTTTAGTGAAAATTTACAGTGGCAAAACCAGATTATTCCAATATTCCTCCCTCCATCTTGATTGAAAACTATCAAGAGCACCACTTCTACAGAAAGGTTAAGAAGAAAGCAAGTAGATGGCACATCATGGATATGAATGCTGAGTTAAGATGTCACAGAGTAGGAATAGAGAGGAATTATTTAGGTGTTCAGGAACCATCAACCTGGCAGGATGGCAGAAGAAAGAGACCTTCCTTATCTGTGGATGTAATGTGGACAGAGCCACTCACTGCACACTTAAGTGAGAAACAAAATCCCTAACTCCAGTGAATGGTGTTAAATAAAAAGCAGTGTGAAAACCCATCCCACTCAGCTGCAGAAATGTATGCAGTACAACCCTAATATCTGTGAATGAATCTATGAATGAATGCAGTAGAGCACTTCTGGCTACTAACTGTAGTATTAGCAACTGAAAAACATTCAGGAACTTTCCCATCCTAACAGTCATATCAGCTATCAACCGTATCATGAAGTAAATGGGGAAGAGGCTCCAGTAACCACAGATATTAGGGGTTGGAAGGGACCTAGAAGATCATCTAGTCCAACCCCCCTGCCAGAGGCAGGATCACCTAGACCAAGTCACCCAGGAACAGATCCAGGCAGGTCTTGAGTGTCTCCAGAGCAGGAGACTTCACAACCTCCCTGGGCAGCCCAATGGGCCTGGATGTGAATGCATCATCATGAGAGGTTCTGAGAACACAAGCAGGACCCTTGTACTTTGTAGACACTTCTAGGATGCCTAAAACCAGAAGAAGCTCATCACCAGCCAGCAAGATCACCAGCTTCATATTTCCCACTGCTAATCACCCTCCGCAGGAAGAAAGATAGTACCAGCAAACTTCCAAGTCAAGGGGGGAGCAGGCTTAAAAGTGAAAATCCCTGCTGCAGAGACTGAAGAAGGCACTGCAACAAGATCTCTTTGAAGCCAACAACCTACCTAACTGTGGAGGAATCCTCCTCCCCCCTGGCTCTTCCGGTATGAGAGCACAGAGCCAGAGCAACCCCTCAGATTTCCAACTGGAATGCACTATGTCACTAGAGGGACTGCTTAAAGGAGGCAGCTCCTCCCATCTCTAACTTTGTGATGACTTTCTACACTACCCAGTTGCCTTCATGGACACGTAGGATTAGGAAAATATTTGATGTATTTTTAGCTTTCTTTTATTGTAGCTTAGCAGCTGGATTCAAAGAGAGTCAACGCTGTGACTGCTCTGACCTGTGTATGGATCAGTAACACACTCTACCCGCTCTAAAACATGACAAAAAGGGCCAAATCAGGGATTACAGTTTTTAGGAATATAAATGGATTAGGGCAAAAAGTACTCCCCACTGCCATCCAGATTACTACACTTAACAGCTTTTCACATTTCAGTCAATCCTAGATGGTCCAAATTCTGTTTTTTGAAAAAGACTACTACTACATGTAACCCGAGAGAAGACAGAGGACTAGCTGGATTAGTGACCTGATACAGCAACAATTTGTATGTCTTGGCTTGCCACAAATCCTGCTTAAACTACTATCCTCTTGCTTAAAGCTGGACAGTCAGTGACCCTCAGCCCACTCAGCCTGTTACAGAAGTGTCCAGAGCAAAACACTTTTGAGTAAACTAAATCCCTGCGTGCTGAAGACATATGCCTTCCCTTGGCAAGGTTGAGAGGGGCAGTGAAGAACATGGCTGTGCTTTAGGTGGAAATTTAATCTGTGCTGGGGATATTACCAACTGTGGAAACATTTGACTTAAAGAGTTATGCATCTCCATATATTAACATACTTCCCACACTTGCTCACATCTGCCCAAATAAGCTATGAAATAAATATTTTCCACGCTGTAAATATAGCACATATTTCTAATGCTCAGTGATACATCATTTAATCCAGAATGGTGTAAGTCAGCTTTTGAAACTAAGCCTTTCATGGTACAGCTCAGCAGGCAAGTAAACAAATTTAAAAAAAATTTGCAGACAGCTTAACTTCCAGTGTGCACTTATAATTTACATAGAATTTCTTCCATTACCAAAAAAATCCAAACCAAACCAAACCAAAACTAGTATCAACAGCTTAGAGGAACAAGCAGTGCACTCCTCTTCTAAAGGAATACCTGTGACAAGCACAAAAACTTACACTCCTCTGCTTTCTCAATACTGACTGATGCACAGGATGAGCAAGATGGAACATTAGTATAAAATACTTGTGAGGCAACTGGCCTCTTCATTTCATTATGCTGTATTTTAAAGATCTTGATAATCCAATTAAATAATGCCTTTCTGTCATTCTAGGAGTCCCATCGTTGCTATGTGCAGCCTCCTCTACTTTTGATAAATGATTATTTCAGATATTTTGTTTAGTGATTTTTTAAATACAGACATCCCTTCTCCAAAATGTTTAATTAAACTTTAATAAAACTTATTCATTTGTCAGTTTTCTTTCATTTTACCTCTTTTCAACATGAGAAATACTAGGTGTATCACATACATGCTCTCCTAGTTTAAGAAATAAATTGGATATTTCCAGGATATTTCAAGATTCAGGGAATGAAACAAAGACAATCCTTCTCCAAAAGGTTTAGTCAGGCAACATAATAAAACAGGTGTAGTAAATGGTGATTTACAAAAGCCAGAACCTTGTGTTGGAGCACAAGAGGTTTAAGGAAACACAAGGAAGAACTTCTTCCCAGTGAGGGTGCCAGAGCTTTGGAACGGGCTGCCCAGGGAGGTTGTGGAGTCTCCTTCCCTGGAGACATTCCAAACCCACCTGGATCTGTTCCTGGGTGACTTGGTCTAGGTGATCCTGCTCAGGCAGGGGGGGTTGGACTAGATGATCTTTCTAGGTCTCTTCTAACATTTTATGATTCTATGAACCCTATTATGAAACAATTCTAGTATTTTTTCCTGGAATTTTCCACTTTATACAACACTTAAAAGTGAAAAATGTATTTGTTAGAAAATAACCTACTTGTAGAAAAAAGCAGCAGTATCTCTCACACTTTGCAAAGTTGTGACTGAATGAGAACTACTTGTCCTGTGTTTAAAAACACACAGAAAACCAAATAAAAACAATGATACTTATCTGAAGGCAGGTACCACAAAAAAACTGAAGTCTGTTCTGAATTACTGCCTAAAACAAGTACTAGAGTATTTGTACAGCTTGTATGGAAGGAGAGATGGAGGTAGCTGCTGCTTGGAAACAGGTCAAAGACTGTGAAAGGACTGATGGCTGGAGAAATCCTCTGCTTGCTTAGATCAATATAATTGAATGGCAGAAGTAGCACAGGATTTCTGTAAACCTGACCATAATGTGTCACTGTAGCTGCTGTACTAAAGCTACAGCTTCTCTAGCTTTGTTTACAAAGAAAGTAACGGAACAAATGGTGAGCTCCTTCACTAGATTATGACATACATTCCTGAAAGTTGTTTTTTTACAGACAGATACTCATCTTTGTGAGAATTTACAGACAGACCATGCTCTCTCACTCAGGTTTAATAATTACCACTATATTAATACCAATTCCCTAGAAATTCCATTGTAGTATGATTAATGAACTAGTCTCCAAAAAAACCAACAAAAATTACATTTCCTCAGCCACTCAGTGATGACAACTGTAGAGCTATGGCCTACCATCCATGCTGATTAGAAATCTAGAGAACAGCAAGAATTTTGTATTCTGATAGTACTGTTTTAAACAACTGATGAAGCAGTGCTACACTTGGGCCACCCATCCTGGCCGAGGGCTCTCAGCAATGGCCAGCGTTAGGCCTCACTGAGGCAGAAGCTGACTTTTCCCCTTGTGCTCTTCACATATGAAAAATCTGAGGGCTTAACTCCATATCCACTTAGATAAAACTGATTCAGGAAAAATTTAAAAGATAATTGATGGAGTTATCCATGGCTATTGCTCTCATAATAGTAAAATGAGTCCATTTCATTTCCATGAGCTGAAGCAGGGCAGCCATGGGCATGGTGCAAGAGTTGCAAGGGGAAAGACACTGATCATTCCTGTACAAATCTGAAGGAAACTGAAATGTTACTGTAAGGAGGCATAGATTGTTATGTATTTTCACAGTTTAGATTGCTGTACTGCTTAGATGCACTGCTACTGAAGGCAGATTTGTTTATTTACACCACTTTTCAGTGCAGCACATGATCTGGGGTAGTTTCATCACTCTGTGGCAAAGGGATCTTAAATTAGTATTTTAATCCTACCAAACACCCCTAATATTTTTGCAAGGTAGGAAAGGCAGAAGACTTGCCAGTTTTCCTCAGGCTACACCGAGTGTGGTATTTGCCAAATGCCCTTAAAAGCTTTTTTCTAGGTCAGATCATCTCAATCCTCTGAGCAACTTCCAGTTCCTTGACTCAGATATTATTTAATGCTTCAGTATTCAAGCTACATCTACCTGCAACCTTCCTGCTGCTTCTTCCAACTGCATAACACTGACAGTCTACTAGTTTCTCTTGAGTGGCCCTTGACAAATTACTGCTCACTCTTCTCTCCAGTTTCCCAGGTTCTTTGTCATAGAGGCTCATAAGGCTTGTGAATGTAATTTTTTGCCCCACAAGTCTACCCCTCACCAAATTTTTCTTCCTCTGCACCACTCTCAAGACCAGGTGATTTCTCATCTAGGATCTCCATCAGCCTCCCCTCTGGACAAATTCATTAGAAGCTTCCTCCCCTCTTTTTCTACATCCTCCATTACCTTAAAGCACTGCTGTGTTTAGGTCACTTCACTGACCCTTTCTCAATCCTGCTTCCTATGTACACACCTGCACAAAGTTTTTAATCCACAATAGCACTCTGCCCTGGATTACATAGCTATTCATTTTCCTCAAAAGAATCTTAGCAGGAGTATTTTGGAAGGCTTTTAGGAAATCCAAGTGATTTGTCTCATCAAGGTTGCCTTTATCTTCCATCAACTTCTTCAATAATGCTGATAATGGAAAGCACTACAATTTCCTCACCAAAGCCATGTCATTACAACTTAAGTTACACTAGCCTAGTTTTCCCCTTGTGCTCTTCACATATGAAAAATCTGAGGGCTTAACTCCATATCCACTTAGATAAAACTGATTCAGGAAAAATTTAAAAGATAATTGATGGAGTTATCCATGGCTATTGCTCTCATAATAGTAAAATGAGTCCATTTCATTTCCATGAGCTGAAGCAAAATTAAGTTTTATCTAATTCTTAAGCTCTCCCTTGAAGACTGACTTCATTTGCATACCTTTAAGGTTTTCAGGTGCACTTGTTAAGAAGGAAAAGGAAGGGGTTTTTAAGTGCTTACTGTGTTCCATTCATAAAACTGTTTTATCAAGGAATTTGCTGGGTATAGATTTATTGTTCTACCTTGTCTATTAGTATCCAAGTGATTTACTGCACTTGAATTTTCAGTGGATCTAAGTTTCTCCTGAAACATTAAGATTTGTTAAGGTGTCACACTGATTTCCATTTAAAAATGCACCTGGAATAATAATCTTCCTTTTATCACCTATAATAAAAATGAAATAAATGTAAAATAATTCATAACTACTCCAGCTATCACTCAAGTACTGGTGCTTTAGAGTGGCCAGCCCTACAGTAACAGATAAAAAGAGGACAATGACCAGCTGGTATTTCTGCCTGAAGAGCACATAGGGAGGAAAAATCACAAAAATCAAAATGTTAGGGGTTGGAAGGGACACAGAAGATCATCTAGTCCAACCCCCCTGCCAGAGCAGGATCACCTAGACCAACTCACCCAGGAACAGATCCAGGCGGGTCTTGAGTGTCTCCAGAGCAGGAGACTCCACAACCTCCCTGGGCAGCCCCTTCCAAAATTCTGTCACCCTTACTGTGAAAAAAATAAAGCTTTATAACACGGATCTCCCTAATTTAACATGTGTGCTGCTTCATTCAAACATCAGTGGGCACATCCCAATCTCCCTTGCTGCTTCAAGCCACAGTGAAAGAAGGAAAAAAAAAAGCCAAACCAAACGAACCAACAAAAACTAAAAATTAGCCAAACAAACAAACAAACAAAAAACCCACCACAAACCCAAAGAACCCAAAAAAAAAGTAACAAAAACAACCCCAACAAAAAAAAAAAACCAAACCAACAAAAAGATCTTGAGAGATGGGAGGGAAGGACATGGAAATCATGGAAACCAAAAACTTCAGAAAGGGTGAACATTAATGCTTGTCTTCAAAGATTTCAATAATATCTGAAGCTGTTGCCCATCACAAACTTACTACTTCCAAAAATATTAAACTTCTTTGAAGCTGCATCTTGGAAAATACTATTGAAATGATTTTACTCTTTCCCTCCACTATCTCAGTACTCCCCTTTCCTGCCAGATCTATGTACACAACTCAGTAACGTATAGATGCCTCTCATGCTGCCCAATATTGTTTGATCGTCCTTTTTTCTCTGGTGCTGAATATCCACAGTATACTGTAGGGATAAGAGTTTTTTCACAAAGGAGTGGTCCAGGAGTTCCAGCAGTATGAGTAAGGGCATAGTTCAGAGCAAAGAAGAAAGGGTGAAAAGTCCAGGATGCTCTCAAGATTTCTCAGGTCTACTCTATCAGCTCAAACTCTACTGAGAGAGCATGCAGAGCCTCAGCAGGAGTGATACATGCTAAAACTACAGCTTACACCTGATTCAGAATGCAGAAAAAAGTTATATCTGGTGATCATGTGATGGGAAGTACAACTAGCTGCCAACACTACTGCTGCTGCACTATTGCCAGCCCATCTTGATGTGAATGCTTCTTCAGAGGAGAAGGAGCTCTCAGGAAGGATATAGTTGGATTTACTGGACAGAACTTATCCCTGGGCTTGTTCCTCTCTCTGCTCTGCCAATCTGAAAACGTTGAGTCTGAGTGGCACATAAGGACAGAACTCCACATTTAAATAGAAAGAGCTTAAGAGGACTTATGTGTAATTAATCTACAACATTCATTTTCCATTCATACTCAGCTTATCAGTCTTTGACTGAAATATTTCTTCTGTTTTGCTAAACCTCCACTGGGTGTCCATGCTGTTAGTTAAGGAGCATCCAAAGCAAAAGCTGTCTACTTAAAGAAGCATCACATCGAAAAATTCTTTGAACTAGAATAATTTTTTTCAGAATACTGATGTACCAGAGAACACAACAAAATATTCCCAAAAGAGAGCGCAATGGATAAAATGAAATTAATTTCAGCACAAGGAGGCAATTCCATCAGATCTTTCTGGTGACCTTATAAACATGACAAAAAGTGCCATTCATATATCACCCAGCCAAGTCAATATTTATTTTCTTGCTTCATGTATGCTTTGCAGGAGTGACCTTAATCATAAAAGCAAAGCACTAAAAAGCAGGGTTTGGTCCAAAACCTGTTTTGGCAGGCACTGTGTAGATTTCCCCAAGTAGCTCTGCCAATGTATCTCAGGCCAAACTTGCAATAGTCTGACCTAAAAGGACAAGAGCCCTGTCATAAATGAGACTACAAATATTTCCCCCAGGAGCAGGCTGTGTGCACAGCCTCTTTCCATGTTTGCAAGCGGGAGGGGAAGGGATTTTCCACGTCTGTGTTTTCCATATGTATTTGCCAACAGTTGCTAGATTATCCCCTGAGCCTACTTTGAACACCAGGATAACTGCTCTACTGTAGACTGTATTTTCTTAATGAACTTGGAGACTTCAGAATAGAAGGCCGGATCTTGATTTCTGAGTTATTCTGGGCACACTAACAAAATAAATGAACCCTGGTTTTACTTCGGTGTCATTGAGAACAGATCTAACCCCTTCAGTCTGCAGCATCTCCTGGGATTTAGGAGTTGAAATGGAAGGAGAGTATAAGAACAGGAGAGGAGGCAAAACCAAGTTGGATTGGTCTCTTCACATAAAAAAAGAGGTACTTTACATGTATCAAGTGCTTGTTTATTATCTATGTCATTTTACCCTCGTTTGAACACAGTGAATATAAGCAGTACTAAGACATATATATTAGGATAAGGCAGTAAAGCCCCTTTCTCATTAGCCCTGATGAAAAGATGCCCTTAAAAGCCCCATAGATGCTTGACTGTCTGCCTCATCCACGGGAGATTCCCTCAATGTAAGCTGCCAAACTACCAACCCAATCCTTTTTGTCTCTTCCTTTGTCATCACAAGGATAAGTCTAAAAGCTTTCAGCACATTTCTTCTTAGTTAAACTCAAATTAGTCCCCTCTGCTGGACTCCTACTGGGATGCCTTGGTGTATCCCAGAGCCCTTGCTGAGAAAAGCTCTTTTCAGCTCAGCAAATCACCTCCGTACCTGCTACTCTGACAAGGCCGGTGCCATTATTTATTACATAATAAGCTCTCGCTGTTGAGGGTCAATTATTCCATTGACTGGGCATTACAATAATTCTTGGTAATTAAAAGAGGTACTTATGTGAATCTGGATGCATATTGAAAGAAACATTAGTCCTTTTGTTATCTTGGCAAGCCCTTGTTCCTAGCCCAGCCCAAGCAATTAGCATCTTTTGGCAATCCCTGTCAGCTGGGGTTTGGAAAGCCTGAAAAGAGGGTCACTCAGATGCTAATTTAGATACAATTGTGACAGCAGAGTTTAGAAGGAGCTGCTCCAAAGGCACCATCAGGGTTTAATAAAGCAAACAGCTTGGGTCCCAGTGACCCTTCAGGGGTAATTAAAAAGACTGCTCTATGTTGCTGTGCCAAATGGGAGAGTGGCATCATGAAGCCCGTCCACAAAAACCATTTAAAAAAGACATATAATCATCCATTTAATCTGCTCATTAAACAAGTCTCTCATGCGGACTTAACAAGAATTAGCACTTTCTAAAAGGCAAAAAATGACAGAAAGCAGAAGGTTCAAATGATTCAAAAGGTTGTGATTCCTAAAGGTTTTCCCATTATTATTATAAGCTCATTTAATGCTAATGTATAATATTTCGGGATACTGGTGGGTAAGACTACTTTTTTAATGCTGCCTTCACAGAAGAAATATGAACATCCACTTCTCAAAGGGAACAGGGGGTACTGGCACCAGCTTTAACAACAGTAGGAACCCAGTCCTACAAAGCTTGTGTAAATAACCCCACACTCAAACCACACCACATTCTGCAGGAGTTCTGCTGGCACTTGGTTTCCCAGGATGCATCCCAGTAAGAGAGCTCTTGCACACAACTGCAGGCTCAGCCTCTAACACAAAAGTAACCTTATGTACCTTATTATATCCACCTCTTGTGTTCCCCAAGGCTGTGAAGAGTTAGAACCATCACTATTGACAAGAGAAGTGAATCCCCTCCCACTGCTTTAAGACAAAAAACAATAACATGGGGAAAGTCACACTTCCTTCAGTCTGGAAAACAAAACTACAGAGGTGCTAGGGCACAGGGTAAAGAGGGAGGAAAAGATGTACATATCACAGGCAAGCTACTCATCTCTGTGTATAAAGCAAAATTTTTATTATTGGAAAGCTCTCCTGCTTTGGATCGGGGTAGCCCTACAACAGTAAAGTAGGAGGAAAACAACAGGGGAGAAGAAAAAGGGTAACAGCAGATAATTTTTATTTTTTTTTTTTTTAGTTGGCACTGAAAAAACCCAATCTCTGTACCAGGTCTGGGAGATGATGCAGCTGGTAAGTCACTAGAGAGGTTAGGCAATTATATTGTTCCCTGGAAATGTTATATTTCACTATACTGTACTAAAATTCAACCTCCCAAACACCAGTCCTCTTTGACCTCCAGAGAGGATAAAACAGAGGGGACAACTTGGCCAAGAAAAAAACTACTGTATCATTAGGCAATGTAGCATGGTCAGCCCAGCTCTGATTTTTTTCTCAGACTCATGATGCTCAACACTAGATGTGAGCTCATCACTGTGAAGCTGATGCTCTACTGAAAGCCACTAAGTTTCTAGAGATGGTGCCAGCATACTTTACATCTCTAGATGCAACAGATGCATGCACCTTTTTCACCAGGCAGACTGCTGAGCTGGATTGACAATCTCAGTTCTACAAAATATGAATAAAATCAGGTATACTTGCCATGTTCACCTTATCTGGAAAGGAAAGGCCAAAGTCAGTTTGAAGCCCTGCATGCAGGTCATTTGCCAGACCAACATTTCTTACTTCATGGTCTTGTGGAATGGTGATCTGAGTTAAGTGTGTAATTCCTTTTACCTCTTCTCAGCACATCACAAAGATGATGCTTGTGGTGGAGACAAAGACTAATTCATTACTTCCTCAATTGTGATTACAGAACAGAGACTGAGAAACAACACAAAGACTCAGCCACTGCTGTTCATTCAGTTAACTGCACAACCATGAACGAGAATTAGCTCCCAACTCTCAAGATCACCAACATGCCACAGTTACATGTCTGGCCTCTGTGACTGGCCAAAACCAGCCAAAGTACATTATCTTTTTCCTTTCCCATTCCTCAGCCCTAAAACATTACAAAGCATGAAAGGAGAAAAGATGAAAGTGAAATGTAATACACAGATTCTCTGACACTTAATGATGCAGAGGAGAGTCACCGAAGGAAAAACCTGTTCTATATTCTAGAGAAGTCTGCTCAAGTTAATTAGGTCAAGAAACAACCATTATATAGGTGACAATTTCTATGGAGATTCTATCTGTTATCTACTGATACCTGATGATTAGAGAATGCTTCTCACTTGCCTGAAGTTGTTTCTAAAACAAATCACCTATATCTGGACAAAGCTCTTAAAAGGGAGCTTCACTGTGACAAAGCTTAAAAGGCTTGGAGAAAAACATCTTTCCCACCATGAAATAAAATCTGAAATGGGTGTAAGATAGGGTGCCTGAAAATCAATCATCAACTATAGGCCTTCAGAACAGAATGAACATTACTTTAGACTCAGGTTCTTTCTTCTTAAGTCAATATGAGGAGGAAAGAGGTGAGGAAGACAACTGTGATGCAAGAAGAGTAAGAGAACACATGGAACAGCAGGAGAAGAAAGAGGGAGAAGGAAGTAAATCATCAAAAACATTTATAATCCTAGACTGTCTCACAGTGGAGCACAGGAAAAAAAAAAAAAGAGACCATTCATCTACAGCATGTTTGCTTATTATCTCTTGAGAGAGCTTCAGATGTAACAGTTGACACCATTATATGGATGTGCTGTTAACCTTCACATAAATTATTTCTTTGTTCCATAGCAGACTTATGCATGCATGTGTCTTCTTGTATTGATAAACCACATCCAGTTGCCCTTAGTACTGTATAGAGACCAATTCCTATATAAAATGTTACAACTCTTTGCATTAAAGTACATTTTGGTACTGACATTTGGAAATAGCTCTGTCTAGATCCAACAACTCCACGTTGTATTCCCTACCATCAAGTATATTTTCTAACACACTTGAGAATGTAATTCAATAGCTGAGCTAACGACAACTACACTTTCAGGTCTATTTAAAACTGCAAAAACAATGTGTTCTTTCTCTTGGGAGAGCTCCACTACCATTTGGTCAGACAGCAACACATTCTGGACTTGCTTCTAAAGCAGTGGTATGCATCGTGAAGATTTATGGTTGGAGAGGGATTGAGAGAGGGGTGCAGCTCCCTGGAAAACACTGAAATCCATCCACAGATGAACGACTATGGACAAAATCACAGATCCAGTTTTCTGACCAGTTCTGTTGTGCAAGGAGATGAGGGGACTTTAACCAACTCCTAATTTTTCTTTTTAATTATGTCACAAATAAATGTGGGATTTTGTTGTAGTAAAGACAGCAGTAGTGCTTACCTCTGCTTCTTCACCAGCATGTGTGACAGTCATTCCAGACATTCTTCCTGCAGCATTTTGTTTTCTTAGGGAATGTTTAGAAGGGTTTTGTGTTAGTTGCAAAAGAATAATCCTATCTTTAAAAAGCCCCCACAACTGTGGAGGAACCATATATACAAGAGCTTCTGAATGAATAAATATAGCTGCTGGAGGAAGAAGTTACATTAAAAAGCACTAGTAGGTGCCAGTCCAATTTTCAAATAAATCTTAGGGCTGAGGCTGTCCTTGGATACTTTAGAGTTTTCTTATTTTATCTAAACTGTAGTTTCTTTTTTCCCCCTCCCAAAAAAATTTAAATAATGACAAAAAACCAACATTCCACTAGCAGTTATTTGTAGCAATAAACATATAAACTACTAATATGAGCAAAAGATGACTTATTAAAAGAGCACATCAGAAAAAGCAGCATTTGTCTTAATCTCTCAATCCCATTCGAGGAGAGCTCTAAGCCTATTGAAGAAGAAAAGCATATAGGTTAATTTATCCTCAACAATGAATATTCATTTATTTCTGGTCACTGGATAAATCTGCTTTTCTAATTCCTTTATTTAACTGTTGGAGGTCAAAGATATTAAGATCTTGGTTGAATATAATTAGGCACATAGAACATAAATGCATCAGGGATATGACTGGTTTAAAAACCTATGCTCTTTGTTTATTTCTTTCTGGTAAAACCACAGCATCAACTGGAATTTGAAATGTTTTCTTTATTTAGATCTTGTAGGCTGAACAATAAGCCCTGACAACTCAGTCTCAGCCCTCTGGAGGCCTGTACCAAATGAAGCCTAAACTCACCATTCAGCAACTGCACCAGCCATGGGATGTCTGGAATTTGTTGTGTGCACTCATCCTTAAAATGGAACAGCTGTCATGAAAAGCTGTTGTTACAAGACACCTAAAGGGGCAAAAGGCTCCAGTGACACCCTTATCTCTACAACCTGATACCAACAGCTTTGGCTGTTGCCCTGCTCCCATCTCTAGGTGTAATGTTACAAGGTATAAGGGTCCAGAACACTCCACTGAGTGAAACAGAAATCTGGATGACTTCTTTTTCATGCCATTAATTCTATCCAGGATTAAATAACCTCTACAGTTTACTTATTTCATGTATCTGTATGCTCATTTTAGAAAGATGCATTTTAGAAACCTATGTTTCCATTCCCTCTGCTCCCTTCACTCTTTGCTGAAAAGCTTTAAGGCAGTGTTTAGGCCATGCTGGGCTTCCCTCACTTGCTGACTATACAGCCTATAAGGCTGCAGACTAGTTTCATGACTGGCTCAAGCAGGATTCAGCCATTAAGCATCAGGAAGCAATAGCAGTATAGCAAAAATAGCTCTCAGGGGAAAGAGATCTTCTTACTGCCAAAAAGAATATTTCACTAAGAGAAGCATTTCTGTAATTCTTATTAAATAAAAGGCTAGAAACAACCAGAAGCATAAAGACCCATGGGTTTGAGCTGCCATCAGAGTCAATGGCAGATTTCCCTCCTATTTCACCATACAGGCAATGAAGACCACGTGTGAGACAGGAAGACAAAACGACTGCAGGAAAGACTCTTCTGCACAAATGCATTCTGTGGCTGCAAATTTTGTACCTGGAATTGAATTGGGTTCAGAAATCAGACTGCTGCTTACCCACTGTACAGCTGTTAACAACTTCTAAGTTGTAGCTCTGTGGGAAAATAAGAATTACTACAATTAATAATAAAATAATAAAAAAAGACAGCTTTATTTTTACAGATGCAGAGCACTGGGCAAAGTCCAGTGTCAAAGGGTGCACTTTTTGTCAGACATGCCCCTGGAGCCTCTGTTCTCTCCTGTGCTTGCTCAAGTGACACAGAGACCTGTCAAGCTCTGCAACCAACCTCTTCTTCCACCAAAGGCAGGTAGTATTTCTTGCTGAAGTTTCTTGGATATACCAAATCCTCTCTCTAAACTCTCTGTTGCAGAGATTAAACAAGTTAGTAACCAGACAGGAACTGCTTGCCTCTAAACACTTTTATGCCTCCAGAAATCACTGTTGTAATTGCAACAGATTATCACAGCCCCACTTCATACAAAGCTCAGTGTTGGCTTGTAGATTAAGAAGCTTGGAGTTTCTTTTCACCAAGCCACAACTGTTGTTTGGCAATGCAGATGAAATCTCATTCCCTACCTCTTGTACCTACCTTTGTGATCTTGGTTGGCCAAATTTCCTTCCACTGCTCTTCCTACGAGCTATGATTCTCTACAGATCTTCTGGCCTGGGGTTTATACCCTGAGAGATGTTCTCTAGTGGGACACTATGGGTTAGCAGCCTTAGTTTCCCAAGATCACAAATAACCTACTCTTTAAGGTGAAGGAAGAAATTGGAATCCCAAAACAATTAAGAATATCTAAGGGAATGAGAAAGAAAGAAGCAGCAGGATAGACAGGCTAAGGTCAATGGTATGAGGCTTAATAAGACCAAATGCCACTTCAGTCACAACAACACCAGGCAACACTAAAGGCTCAGGGATGAGTGGCTGGAAAGCTGCCTGGCAGAAGAGGACCCGTGGTGCAGGTGGACAGCTGGCCAAACAGGAACCAGCAGTGTGCTCAGGTGGCCAAGAAGGCCAACAGCATCCTGGCCTGTATCAGAAATGGTGTGGCCAGCAGGAAAAAGGGATTGTGCCCCTGTACTCAGCACTGGTGAGGCTGCATCTCGAGTACTGTGTTGTTTTGGGCACCATAGGACAAGAAAGACAGAGGTGCTGGAGCTGGTGGAGGGCAATGAAGCTGGTGAGGGGACTGAAGAGCATCTCTTAGGAGGGATGGCTGAGGGACCTGGCCTTGTTTAGCCTCAAGAAGAGAAGGCTCAGAGTCCTGACTGCCCTCTAGCTGAAAGAAGGCTGTAATGAGGCTGCTGTTGGTCTCTTCTGCCTAGTAACTAACAACAGGAGACAAAACAGTCAAAAGTTTTACCAGGGGAATTTTAGATGAGATATTAGGAAGAATTTATTTCCTGCAAAAAGTAGTTAAGCATTGGAACAGGCTGTCTAGGGAAGTGGTGGAGTCATCATCCCTGGAGGTGTTCAAAAAACGTGTAGATTATGCCTTTGGGATGTTTAGTGGTCATGTTGGAGAGAAGGTTGGACTTGATGACCTCAGAGGGCTTTGCCAACCTTAATGATTTTATGATTCTCTTGTTCCTTGATGCTTGCAATGCTGTATGAACTGCCAATTCTGAAGAGCAAAGCCCTGTAGTTGCAAATCATGCTAAAAATGGTGACAGTGAAGAGCAGCTCTTTGAGGTTTCCTGTTTCCCCAACAACATGCTTGAGCACAAATCATCCCTTTTGGTTCCTGCTGTTGAGCTCTGATTGCCTTGGGTGTTTCTGCTGCTTCCACTGCTCTTCTAAGCATTTCTCCACATTCACTGTATTTCAGTTACCCTATCACCTTGAGGAAATCTCAACTGGTGTTCAGACACCTGAGCATCTCATTCTTAGAGATCTCCTAGAGTTGTTTTCATAGTTCATAGTTACTAAATCAAAGGTTCAAAACAGGGGAAAGTTAAAAAAAAAAACCAAATAAACAAAAAAAACCCCAAAAACACACCACAAAAAAAAACCCCATCCCAAAATCCAATTGCCTAGAGCTCTATCCCCTCTTTAAGAAAAATGGATTTTATCTCCAACTGTTCCTTCAGCCCTACCACACTGAAATCCCCAGTGAAACAAAGCCCTAGGGACAAATCCTGTGAGTTCACCACTCTGTAACTGGAGTTTTAGGGTTTTTTTTTGTGTAATCTGAATGAAATCCATCCCATGGAACCCCACAGCCCTTCTCATCCTTTTCTGTAACCCAGCAACACACACTGCTCAATCACAATACCCTTTTTGGATTTATACTATATTTTCCTCTCATTCTCAGTATGAATCCTCCCTCTTACTTTCACCTGCACATTGATGCTGGGCTTTCATTTTCAGCTACATAGTTCCAAGTTAAAGCTCAATTTCTTGTGTGTGAACATGACTGTTTCATTTAACACACGGTCTGCTTTTGGTGACTGCCACTAGACTCACTGTTGAACATCTTTTCACATTCAAGTGTGTTTTCCACTGAATGACACTTAAAAGATCCCAAATCCCTCTGAATAGGGTTGCATAAACTCTGAAGTGTTTGTTCCTGCCTTCCTCTAGCTCTGGTGTCATCAGCTAACATTTCTTACAGCTGATATTCTCAGTCAAATTATTTATATATGTATTATTAAAAAGATCAGTCCCCTGGAGTATGCCACTGCTAGCCTATTTCCAGCTAGAGAAATTATTATTTGCAGACACTGTATGTATCCTGTTTTGAGACATTTTTCAAGCCAACAGGCTATTTTTGCTCCTCAGACCATGACTCTGTGGTTTAACCCATCAGCTCCTGTATGAAACCTTATTGTTTGATAAGGTGTCACTAATTCACAGTTCCAATTACCACAGTATTATTTTCTTCATAACATGGAAAACCAGAACATAATCCTGATGCATCTGGAGAGCCAGAATTCTGACTTACTTCTCCAGATGCCCAATTTTTTCTTTACAACATTTTTATTGAAATTTTGAAATTTCAGTAAATATTGAAATATTTATCAGAATAAGATAAACAATAGCAAAAAATACAAATAGGCTATTCAAGAGATTTTCAAACTCAAATATTATAATGTTAAATGTAGCTCTCCAGCCCCTTTTATTTCATTTGTCCTGAGTTAGGGTCTTACTCATTTTTCCTTTAAAACCCTCAGCATTTCTGTATCTGACAGTTGGCAAGTAGGAAGGGAAATGGTTTTACAGATTGAATTAAGCAAACCTGATTGAATAATTCAGATTTGCCATGGGACTCAATTATTTCAATTAGAAACCCTTATTTTTCACAGGAATAAGAAGTTATTTTCTTTGGCATGCAAATAATTATTTCTTTTACTTCAGGAAATATTGAAGTAGTTGTTTCTTGAGGTTTTACCTGTTAACTCTTTCCTATTTTTTCCTAAGGCTTTACCTGTTAACTCTTTTGTATTTTTTTTTCCCAAGGTTTTACCTGTTAACTCTAGCCAGAAACAGACACTCCAAGAACAAATATACAGTAAAACACATTGGGGATTTTCTTCTTTGCCATGAAAAGCATGATATGAACAGATGTGCAAACTAGAACCACTGTAATATTTAAATAAACCTGTCAAAAATGTGGATGGGTTCTTTCATAATAAAGGTATTTCTCCCACTTGGTGTAAATGCATTTATGGATACAACTAGTCCTGCTGCAGAAAGCCTATACAAGTGAATGTGCAGTGTCAGTGTGGCAATGAGATGGAGGTCACCACTGTCCCCATGTCTGTCTGGACCTGAAGATCAAGGGTAAGAGTGACAAAGGTGAGACAGCACCATGCCTAAGCACACAAACTCTTGGGTCACAGCAGCACAGAACCATTTCCAGATGGCAGGTGCACTCAGCCACTGAGGAACTGCTCAGCCCTTCACAAGGGGCTGACATTCCTCTATCAGCAGCCTGGAGAATCCAGTCCATCAGGCACAGTGACTACCTTGCCTTTCTCAGCTCTGACTCGAAATACAGTAGCCCAGGAAAAAAAGGCAAGAAAAAAACAAAAGAGAAAAGCTGGATGGTCCAGATCCAGGGCCTTATGCTGCTGAGGGACATGCAATTTGGAAGATGATTCCCAGTATCAAAGTGCCCCATCCAGACAAACCCTAAAACCCCAAACCCACCCATCCTGGATTGAAAGCCACCCCTGAGGGAAGGTTAGTGCTGGCAGAGCCACTTGGCTATTGCCTCTTTCCCTCACCCCACCTCTGATCTTGTTCTATGTCCCTCCTCTTTCAGGGCTAGATGTCAGCTAGCTGCCATGGAGTCTAGGAATGTACAGCGATCAGAGCTCTCTACAGAGCTGAAATGGTTACTGACTTTGCACTCAGTAGATTGTGAGTGTTTACAGTAAGACAGTTATACCCTTCAGTTCTTAGTTCTCTACATTTATAAAGTGGACCATTTTAAAAACAAGAATCTTTAGATGAATTATATCTTGCCAGCAGAAGCATCAGGCAGAAATAAAGCCCTGAGAGTTTTAATTTTTGAAGCAGAAGGGTTATCTCTAAGTTCATTTGAAAGTATTCCCAGATTTTACAAAGAATGATAAAACTAAGCATAAGATGCTTTTTTTTTCTGAAAAAAAAAAAATATTCAAAATTAGACTATCTTAAATATAGCTCAAAAAAGACAGCTGCAGCTAGAGCAAAACCTCTTGTAGAATGAGTGCCATTAAATCCCTACAACTAATAACTGCCAAAAAAAATTCTTACATAAAAAAACCCCAAATGGTAGGATAGGATTCAAGATTAAGATAAATACCTGTAATTAACAAAAAGACATACCTTTCTGTATAGAGTGGTGTAGAAGACATTCTCCTCAAGCAAACTGATCCTTTTGCTGCTGCAATAAAATCCTACTGAACGTGACAGCAGAAGTGCTCCAGAGATCTGGCTGCAGGCTTTATTTGCTACTCTTTGTACTGTACTGCCATTAAACTATTGAGAAAGAAGTGCATCCCCAACCTAGGGCACTATTATCAGATTCAGTATGTAAATTCTGCTACACCACTCCTACTATGCACTGTAGCAGAATGAACACCTCTACTTGAGAGGCAACCAATCTAAGTGAAATATATGGAAGAGAACAAGTTGTCACTCAAAGTGGAAAAAAAAAGGTATCACTCTTCTAGACTCCCTGGGAACTTCAAGAGCAGCTTCTATCTAGGGCTAACAGCTGTGTCTAAGCTGCAGTGTAAGAACAGGCTCTAATTCATGGAGGTTTGTTGAATTGATGACCTGCTTTGAACAATATGAAGACTGACAGGAGGACTAGGACACAAGAGGCTAAGAACTCAAGGACATTCAATGCAATTGTGCTTCTGAATCCATCAAAAGTAGCAATAAAAGGATCTAGGATGTGAAAAAGTAATGTATTTAGCTCCTTTGTAAACCTTGGTTTGAGAAGATGATGAAAACAGTAACAACAGTGTCTACTGATGTCAGCCACATACCTCAGCAGAGGATGAAAGATGATTTATTTTCAGGGATGTGATGTTGTTCTCCTGGCAGACTCCTCACCATACATCACATTGTCTTGGTATAACAAAGTGCCTCAAACTACTCCATCATGATAGCTAAAAATCATAACAGCAGAATTTTGTGCTAATCAAGTGCAGAAGTGCCTTTTTCACCTCTGTGTGAAGAATAAGGGTTAGGTTGTTATGACTTATTCTGTCTGACTCTTCTTTGAAAACTTTGGAATACGTTGGCTAAATCTGAAGAAGTTTGCCAGATCATCACATTTCAGCAGTAATTTAAGTTCACTCACATTTCACTCAACTAAGAAGACAGAGAAAAGATGACCCAAGTTCCCCTAGAAGAACATCAAGAAGGAAAGGGCTGCAGGTTAGATTAATGTGTTGGGACAAACAGCCTACAGGAGAGTGACTCAGATACAAACCAGGGGTTTGATTACACTGGAAATTATATTGTGGTAGATGGCTGGCTCTCATTTGGCCTCTACTAGAGTTCCAGTTCAGCAGAAGTAATAGCTCCAGTAACCTTTGCATATTTGGCCATCAGTTGGACTGGATGTCTTCTCCTCCTACTCTAACTTTGTGCCTTTAAGAAAACAGTGATGCTGGGAGCTGCTTCTGGTCTTTGCAAAATGATGATCTGGGCTTAGAGAAAGGTTTCTTGAGTTCTCTCAACTCCATTATCTGCTCACAATATGAGGGAAATTAAAAAAAAAAGTTCATTTAAAAAGCAGGAAGAGGAGTCAAGTTTGCTGATGACACCAAACTGGGAGGAGTGGCTGACAGAGCTTCCACTGACACCCAAAGGACTTGGTCAAAAATATAATCTTTTAGTGCAGTTGGCCTTAAAAACATTTAAGAATTGGTAACATGGAAAGAACATGCACTAGCTTTTTCTTCCTTAGTATAAAAGGTCAGATGTCATCTTGGTTTGAATTCACAGTAGCTGACTCCTGATTACTGACACTAAAAGGAGGGTTTTTTCTCAATTAAAACTGGCTCTTATTTGACAATTTCAGTTACAGTCAGGACTTTCAACTGCCTTCTGCAAATATACACTGAGCATCCAATCATTAAAAAAAGCCATGGAAAAAACCCAAACCCTAACCAGTCAAAGACTGAAGAATAGGCAGTATTATTTGGGATCAAGACAGCACTGTGACAACTAAAAGTAGTAGCTTATCTGATGCCTGTATACACTGTAGTTGCAACATGTTTTAGGAGCACCAAGAAAAGCAGAAAGCCACATTCATGGCTGTACTTCATTCAAATATGTTTCAGTTGAAAAGTTGTAAAGATCCTAGGGTGATACTAAAGAAAAAATCAGTAGTGTACTTAAGCATCTCTGGACTATGAGACTACAGTCTCATTTTTCCCAAGCACATCAGGAACAGAGCATCACAAATCTACTTTCATGATTTCATTTCCAATGAATTTTGGTGCACCATTTGGCAAAGGCCAAGCTTCCACAGAACAATGCAGGTCACAGCCCTGTCCAGATGGGTATGCACCACCACAGTTTCAGGCAGGGAGCACCAAATGGTCAGCTGTTTATGACAACCCTCTTTGAAGAAATTATTCTTACAAATTTAGCCCCAGAAAGATTAGGAAAAACTAGGATGGACTGATTATTCAGCTATAAAACTAAATATAAAACAACCTTGGTGGTGAGCAGCAATAAAAGGGTAGTGATACTGATCAGTTATAAAATCATCCATCAGTTCAAAGATAAAATTAAAGTAAAATCTCTGTTCTAATTTGCCTCTCTCCCAAAGAAGCACAAACAATAGTGACAAAATTTATCACATACAGCAACGTGTTGTGTCCTGCTGCAGAGCTGCTTAGGAGAAGACATAACCAAGGCCAGAAAGTTAAAACCATTTTATGCTTTGAAGAACCATCAGCCTTCTGCAACCAGAAACTTAATTATCTTGCATGATAAACTGGGTTACCTGCCCAAAGTAACAGAAATGGTGGAGAGGGGTTAATATATTAAATGTCTATCACTAACAACTGTGAAGATATGGGATCCTTCCCCAATGAACAACAATTCCCTCCACGATCTAGTACATCAGGTGGAGATGTCTTCAATTTCCAAAGCATACAAAAGCAGAACACATACTGTGAATTTTGTCCTGTTCCTATGGCCTCCTGAGTGAAAGCCAGGCTCACGTTGCTTGTAATAAATTGGCATGAGTTGGCAACAGCAGAAACAGCACATGAGGAGCTTGAGGAAGAAATCTGAAATTATGCAGGGTCTGATTAATGGGCTAGAAAGAGAATTTTAGCTGCTGAAGCCTGGAAAGATTGAAAATATGGTTTGGGAATTAGGGATTATCAAAACAGAGGAGTCTGGACTAATCAAGGAAGGGGATAATTAGCATAGAAAGAGCACAGCTTTTAGCAACAGACACAAGGGCATACAAAAATGCTTGTTAACTCTAAGATGCATTTGCAAATCTGAGTTAAAGCCCTATTTTTCCTCAGGGAATAATGCCCTGAATCCCCTTTTAAAATTAACCCTTTCCATTCTATGATTTTAATAAGAATAGGTGTGGAACATGATTTAGAGACAAGGACAGTCAGGTGCTTGACTAAATCTTTGCTGGCAGAGTTCAACCCACATATGTGGAGACCCAGGATGGCTCCAGTCAGATCAGTAAACTGCCTTGTTACTGGAAAGAGAAGGGGACTCATGTCAGGCAAAAAAGCACTACAGGAGGAGTCTGGCACCTCAGATGGAGACAGGGATTGTGATTTTACAGAAGAGGAGGATGGTTTGAGTGCTGGATCCCCTTTAAGAGCTACACTGAAGGCCCCTCATCCACTAGCAGCTCCAGACCCCTCCTGCCACACTGGAATGAAAGGATTCAGCATCAAGGGAACACCCTGCTCTTGATTCTTATTGGAAAGTGCTATTGATCTAGTCACTGTTATGGTCTCAGCTAATAGACACTGGGGCAGTTTCAATAAAACTGTTAGGGCCTGCCTAAAAGCACAAACTTCTTAAACTCTCTGCACTGCTGCTTCCCACATTGCATGAAGAGGTGGAGCACAAGCCCCGAGGAAGTTCAAGTGGAACCTGCAAGTTTGAGTAACAAGGTAGTCTCTGGCTAAGACCAGCTACTGTAATTCAAGTGTGATGGGAAATGGTTGTTTGCTGACTTCTGAGCAAAGGAATGCAGATGATCACTAGGATGGACAGAAATTAGATAAGGGGGGGGAGAAATGAAATGTGAGAGAAGTGATTTTCAAGCAGAAAGTGTAAACCTTCCAGGTGTTCACACTCACCTCCTCCTGTCACTACCTACATCTCCCAGCTCACCCAGTGTAACTGAGAGAAGACTGACAACTGTATAAACATCACATTCTGCATCTACTGCTACTGTGCTGAGTTCACATGATGTCTGCAAGAGACTTAAGTCCAGATGCCTGCTCAGTAGAAGTTGTGCAAACAGAGATCCAGTGACACAGTATTAAAGAGATTAGCTTCCCACCTCCCCTCCCCACAAAAAAAAAACCCCAAGTGATTAGTCACAGCAGAAGCATCTCCTCCAAAGTTATTTACTGTCTTATGGACTAGAAGATTATTCATTATAAAATCCACAGTGTTCCCCACCCCCCATCCTTTCTCTACTCTTGTTCATCCTGTGGCTTTTAACAGTTTGGAAAACTTTAGGGGCATTTCTAAGTGGTTACAGATGTGTAAAGGATGCACACTACAGGCCACTTCATCAAGAGGATGACATAACCCTACATGCCAGCTTTAAAAGTAGCTCATTTAATACTGAGCTCAGAGACACAATTGTCCCAGACTTGCTGTGTGCCTGTTGAGAGTGATGGGATTATAACAGCAGCTGGCAGAGCTCTGTTCCAAGAAAGCTCACAGCATTATTCAGTCTTGAGTTCCCCTTTCCTCTGTGGAGCCATTTGATCCTTAATCTCTTCTATGGATTCTTAACCCTTTTGATGTACTTCTCTCCAAAGTTTTACACGCACATCTTTACACCAACGTATGGGTGAAGGTTATTAGTAAAATGTCATGATTGCACAAGTATTTTGAATGCTACTTCAAAGCACTTGTCAACCATGAATTTGTGTGAAAAACTGTCTGGCATGTACTCTATAAAATAACACGGATTTAATGGATTTTAAAATCATTTGCACTGCTTCTCCTCGAATCAGAATGTGTGATTAGAAAACATTTCCATGTTGCTCATGGTACCTGTGACCACAGAGTACTAGTAGAGCCAGTTCCCTTTATTGCAGTAGTATCTGTCATGTGCAGAACACCACCACTGCTCAGAAAGACTCAGTCAACAGTTGTTAGGAGACTTCTGCTCTCTGAATTACTCTGTCACCATTCTGCTGGAACACTCCAGTCAACATCTACATCACTTTCTCTCTCCACTATCTTATATAATTAAAAATGACAATTTTCTGTGTATGACAGTTTGTTTCTCCTATGAGCTGAGCTGGCAAGACACTAACATAACATTACTGGGACAAGAGGTGGCTGCTACAAGGAAGATTATACCATTACAGCCAAAAAAGAAAGACAACTAAAAGCCAGTGGCTTGAGAATTAGTCAAGAAGGTGCCAGTCTATGATAAGGTGTCAGAATTGGATTGAACTACATTGAGTAGAACCTGCAAAAAATGGTTACTAACATTACAGTGACCAAAGACAATATGAAAAAAAAAAAACAAGGATGCAAGGGAGTATTCTGGGAGGTAGGCAGGAAAACCACTGTGATTCCCTAGATGTCGGGGAAACCAACAGCTTACTGAACGAGAGAAAGTGAATGGATGCAAAAGTTTTGAGACACAGCAAACAATGTAGTGTGAGGCTGTAGGTGGGGATGACAACAGGACTGGTGAAAGCTGAGTGAGAACAATCTTGACTGCTGCTGATGGCAGAAAAAGACAGAATGGTTACATCAGATCTTGATTTCTCCTTCCCTTAAAGATACCCCATCAAGTGGAAGTAAATACACAGAAATAAACACTGACAAATGGTCACATAGTGGATGGATGTGAGGATAATTGGGAATAGAAGCAGCAGTTCAAGTAGTTCAAGGCTGGGAAATGGCACAAGCAGGGAACAAAAGTGACCTTGAACTAGCACTGGTGATGTTCCCCCACAGGAATAATATTATACAGCTGAAGTACAGTATTTCAATGCTGTCATTAAAATGTGTCATCATATTTCTAAAACAGACATGTTATTCATTACAAAGGTTTCTTTTTAACCATCTGATCATTGGCATATAGCCCCTTGCAATTTTCCCTCCATGTTCTTGTCTATTTACTCAGTTCCTGCTATCAGAAAATCCAATAAATCTTTATTGAGTTAGACATATAGATGAACATATCTCTTCTCCAAGGAACAAAGTTTAATAATTTAGATGGCAGCTCTGTACTGCATTATTTCTTTGACTTCAGGGGATGATACAGTGGGCTAGAAATCTAATTTAGATGGACTCTAAATGACCACATTTCCATGATTCTCCTGTGTTCTGGTATTCAGACTGGCATATTTGGTGTGTATGGATAGTTGCTGTACACCCCCACTCAAATAAAATTATTTCAAAAAATATCTTGAAGACAGCTTGATAAGTAGCACTATCAAACACAAACACATGTACCCAAGTCATGAAAGAAATGACAAAGCACTACAAGCTATTTGAAGGCATATATGCAGTTATAGGAGCAGTCATACTGGAAAGCACATGCACAATGGCAGAATTAAAGTCACATTAAAATCCACTCAAGCTTTGCAGGGACACTGCCCAAGCTCACAGCAAGATTCTACAGGAAACGTGATGGCCATTTGGTATTTTCTCACCATAAGAATTCAACAATAGGAGCTTTAGATTACCAGAGAGGGAAATCCCCAGCTTTGCAGTCAGAGGCAGAGAAAGGTCACAACCTATTAGTCTATAAAATCACAGCAATAATTACTTTAACATACTAACATCCCCATCTTCTCAGCCTTTCAAGCCTCAGGCTCCAACAACAAATGCCTTCCCTGGTAGATACAAAAATTATTCTCAATAAATATTCTTAATACAATTAATTTGATTAAAAACATCCCTATTGAGTGTTTTAAACAGTGTACCTGGCAACAAGATGTGGCAGAAGGCTTATATTGGCCAATTAATAAGCTAAGGGTATGGGAATCTCTTCCTTCTCCATTGCTGTAAAATTCAGCTTCTTGGTTTATGATCTTAACACAGATTTCAAACTCATCACTAGCTCAAGGCAACAAAAAATATATATTTAAAAAATCACTTAATTAAGATGCAGACCAACTGAACTATGGAATGCTAAATCCTAACTGCAGAGTGCAGGTGTGACAAAGGAGGGCTCTCCAAACCACTGAGATAACCACAGCACAGCCACTCAGCCACATTTTAGACTATCAAATTGATTTTTCAGCTTAAGACAACACTAACAGCTTTTTATGCCTCATAGCTGAGTTCTGGCACAGATGTTTCAAACTTTCCAAACTGTTTAACAGATGACATGAACAGCAGCAGTAGCTAAGTAGGGAGAAAGGGCTCTAACTCTAATGTATTCTACTGTGATAAATTCCCTTTCAGTGAGGCTGTGACTCCTGTCCTAGTTGAGTCCCTTCTGAAGAGAAAGCAAAATGGAAGAAATAAAATATCAAGCAAAGAACTCACTGAAATGACTCCTCAGGGCCTTTCCTGCAGTGCTGGCACTCAAAGCTGAGCCTGAGCTCCAGTAAGTCTTAGCTACAGCAACACTAATTGAGGGCACTTAGGAAAATGCCCTGCTGTTACTGCTGGACTGCTCACAAGATTTCTCCCTCAAGCCCCTTCTACTCTTTTGAAGCCCTGTTGGAAGATGCACTGTGCAGTCTGGGCCAAGGGAGAAGCTTTCACCAGATGGGACCCTCAAGGTGGTTGATGGAACAGGTGCAGGGGCCCTGCAAGCTGCCAGCTGAAAAGGGGTCAAACTCAAAGCTGCAAAAGCAGCTCCTCAGCTGTCTCTCAGCAGCCAGAGGGGAAACAGTACAAACCCATATATGAGAAATAAACATACAGGCTTACTTTGAAAAAGCAGCAGGTACCTGAGTAGAAATGAAGTTCTGAAGGAGTTCATGCCTCTGAGCACACACCACAAATACGTGGTGAGGCAGCAACCACTGTGAAGTGGGACAAGTGGGACTGCCCCCAAATGGAGACATATGCCAAGGTTCTGGCTATGTGCATCTGGGCAGAAATGGACAGAGAAGTTGGAGGGAAGCAACGTGCCAGTGCAGATTTTAAACCCTGGATGCCTCTCTGTGTATCAAGAGGGAAACCCACAAGAGGTAGAAATCAAATCATAACTGATTTTATTCCAGCCAAGGCCAGCAGCAAGCAGAGACTTCCAGGGGACTTGCACACATGTATTCAGACTCACTGTAGAGACTGAGGAAAGAGCATTCCTTATGTTGCTCTTGACAGGAGCAAATGATTAAAATTCAAGCTTCCCAAGAAGAGCAAAGCCAGCCAGAGGCTACTGACCCAGAGGCAGCTATTGAAAGACAGCAGGCCTGAGCAGATCTTGCTGCTCTTCTATGGCTAAATCTCACATCAGATGATGTTTGAAACTGGTAGTGTCAAGGGTGAACTGGGCTGAAAGGGATAAAAATAACCCTGGATGTAAACAATAGCTTAAAAAGGGGGAGCATGAAATAATGTACTCAAAGTCCCAGCAGTTTGCTCTGAGTTCTGACCACCAACTGCACAGTAAAACAAATAGAGTTATGACAAGCTTGTAATTAAACTGTCTGAAGGACCAATAAACTAGTGCATGCTGCTATTTTTATGCCACTTTCAACAAAATTCATGTCAGTGTTATGCTTGACTGGGTCTATCCTTACTTGACTTCTCCCAGCTGCCTGTTTTTATGACCTACCTTTCTAAATGTCCATCAGTGCTCCAAATTTAATGGCACAAAATCTCTGGTCTGCTCATGTGTTCTCTCACAGAGCAGTAAGAAAAACTTATGATGTGTTGGTGAATGTATTTAACTCAGCTCTGCTTCTGCTACTGAGACAGAGCTATTCCACTAAATAGCAGCCAGCTCAGGATTTAACAATTCATCTGCTTGTCTCTGACACTCCCCCAGTACCTCCTGCTTCAACATCAGCTGCACTTAGGTGCCTGTCCTACATCCAACAGAAAAAGACAAGGGTGAAGTCACAACACGTGCATATTTCAAAGCACTATAGAGGAAACCTGCTTTGAAATTTGGAAGTGCTACTGACAAACTGTCACATTTTCTAAGTTATAAATTAAATACATGCACATCTTTGCATGCACTGATTTATCTAATGAGCAAATAAAAGAATCTACACCAAAAACGATGAACATCCAAATATTAAGCATTATTACTACTATTAATATCAAGTTCTTCCATTTGCACTTTCTTACTCTATGGTTTTGACCTTACAAGGCCTCTTTTTCACACAGGTTCCCTTGCCAGCACCCTTTTAAGAAGTTTTCAGATATGCAAGTATTTGAAGACAACCAAATTAAGAGAAAAAACAAGTCCTATGCTGAAGCTGGTTTTCATTTATGGAAGAAAAAAGATCTTTCATATGCCAGTAAAGTAACTGTTTTACCAAACACCTGAAAACTGATAATCAATGGTTAAATCAAATACTGTTATTAAAGTATTCATATATCTGCCTTTTAAATTCAAACTGCTTTATCCCTTGGTGACTTTTATTTAGAATTTTAGATAAAAGCCAGAATTTGTCTTTGGTCACTTGGCTTTTTCACCACTTTATTTTTATTATAGTATTGATATATCAAACTCATATTCAAATCAGTTTGAGACCAACAGCAACTGCTACTACTAAAAAACACCACTGAAAAATGCACTGATCTGAGAATCCATTCATCACTTAACCACTGCTCAACTGCTGCTCTCCCATCCTCAGCTCTGCAGCACCCATTGAGGTATCAGCCCTCTGAATGCTTGGGAAGGTGGGGGCTGGGCTAGGCAAATTACAGGACCATGGGAAGGAATGGAAATGCTGTTACAGGCACTTGTGTGGATCATGTGTTAGGAAAAGGACCAAAGACTGAACTCCTCAAGACACAATCCAGTTTGCTTCATGTGGCCAGTATATCTGACTTGCCCTACATGAACAGTTTTTCTATAGACAACTGCATGTGAAATACAGACTCAGGTCAGCCTGAAGACACTAAATGGTACCACTACAATTCTCGTGCTCCATCTTGAGGCTGGACATTTGGAACATGAATAATGCCATTAACCCAGGAGAATTAGGTAAGCCCCATGTTTTTTTCCGTGACTTAGTTTTTGTCTGCACTAATTTTACCTCCAAATCTGCATGTCTGAAACTCCACACTCTTCAAGTCTGCTTAAAGTGATTACTTCTTTTCAGTAAGTCTTAGATTGTTCTTTTCTCCTGGCTGCAGAGCTGTCTGCCTGCAATTTCTCAAAAGAGAGCCAGGATTTCATGTCCATTGGCCCCTGCATTCCTGCCAAAGCCCTGCAGAAATGAGAGCTGCTGCAGCTGCCAGGGTTTATTTACACACATTCCTGCCTCAAATTGAATTAATGAGCATAATTTAACTCAGGCAATGTCCTCTACAGCTCTTGTTTCCCTTTGCCCCTCTTGACATTTCTTTCTCTCACACAACCTCTCTTGTAGTCGGTCTTAAAGCAGTATCTAAAATGATTCTGATGTAAAAAGTAATTGCAGATGCATTGAGCTGATAAACTTGGATGTATCTGCTTATGGCCTACTTTGTGGAAAGCCTTGGATCCCCTTCATCAGCATCCAGAGGTTAACTTGCTCTGTTCAATTCAAGTTTGCCTGTTTAGCAACAAGCTTCCACAGTTTAATCACCTTGGAAAGAGCTCTGATAAAACAGATGAGAGCAGCTGATACAAGATACTTTCTGTTGTTAGCATTCAAGCACTAATTTTAGTAAATATTTTTCTACAAAACATCTCAAACTCATTTCTACCTTAGAAATCTGAAATTCTGCATCCACAGCATAAGGGGTCTCAACATCAGCAGTGGATGTGGGCAGTGTATGGACACATCACATAAAGGAGACCTCCAGTTATGCCACTAACCAGACCAATGCAGCCTTTCCCACATGTTATGTCAGAGATGGAGCAAAAAAGCCTTCTCCAAATATTCACACCCATGTGGACTGACAAAGCCCATTCTCCTCTATCACCCCCTAGGGTGTGCATGTATCCCACATCAGGTATATTACACAGGGCTTGAAAGAACAAAAGCCCCATACTTCTAGAAGAGCATGGGATAAAAAAAGGAACTAAAAACCTTGAATGATTAAATACATTTGCTACGTCATCACTTGAGCAGCATCATGGGCAAGAACACTGACAGATGGGGTACACCTGTCTCAAAGGGGAAAAGGATCTTTGCACAGGAGTTGGCAGGGCTCAGAGTGCTTTACACTATATTTGAAAGGGAAAGGGGATAAAACCAGGCTTGCTAGAGATAAGCCCACAGGCAGCACGTTAAGCTTTGAGGAACAGCATGCTAGCAAGGTCCTCTGGTCTGCTGTCTCAGGGCAGGGAGGGTGTGGAGATCCCTATGGCAGTGAAGACACAAAGGTTACTGAAGAGTTACAAACTATAGAAGCACCTAAGAATGGTCAAGTAGGAGTTTGAGCTTCTCCCTACAAAAAGTTGGCAGGATCAATAGTCCAAGTAAAGTGCATCTACACCAATGCACAGAGCATGGACAACAAACAGGAGGGGCTGGAAGCCATGTACAGCAGGAAAACTATGATATAGTTGCTATCATGGAAACATGGTGGGATGATTGGCACAACTGCAGTGCTGGGAAGAAGAGACATTGGGGTAACCCTGTATGTCAGGGGTTGCTTTGACTGTCTGCCACTTAATGACAGGGTTGAGTGTTTATAGAATCAGCAGAAAGGCCAACAAGGCAGATATCATGGTGGGAGTTTGTTATGAACCACCCAACCAGGAAGAAAAGGTAGATTAAATATTCTATAAGCAGCTGGAGAAGTCTCACAATCAGTACCACTTTTTCTCATGGGGAACTTCAACTTAGCAGATGTCTGCTGGAAATACAACACAGCAGAGAGGGAACAGTCTAGGAGGTTCCTGGAGTACGTGGAAGAGAACTTCCTTATACAGCTGGAGAGTGAGGCAGCCAGGGAAGGTGCCCTGATGGACCTGCTGTTCACAGAGTAGGACTTGTGGGTGATGTGAAGGTTGGATGTGGAACTGAAATGGTAGGAGTTCTCTATTCTTGGAGAATTAAGAAGGGGGATCAGTTAGAACTGCTACCTTGGGGTTCTGGAGGGCTGACTTTGACCTGTTTAGGTTAGGAGGCTGGTTGACACAGTCCCTTGAGAACCAGTCCTGAAGGGCAAAGCACCACACACAGAACCACCAGGTGATCAGGCCCAGCCAGACTCGCTTTATGACAGACAGATTCTGCATGGCTAACCTGATCTCCTTCCAGGACAGAGTGACTCACTTAGGGGATGAAGGAAAATCTGGGGTTGCTGGACTTTAGTAAAACCTTTGACATCATTCTCCAGAGCATTCTCCTAGTGAACTGTTCATGTTTTGAACACACACTCTTCATGGGGTAAAACACAGATCACCAGGCCTAAAGACTTGTGGTGAATGGAGTTAAATCCAGTTGGTGACTGGTCACAAGTGGTGTTCCCAGGGCTCACTACTGGGGTCAGTTCTGTTTAATATCTTTATCACTGATGTGAATTAGAAGATCAAGTACACCATCAGTAGTTTGCAGATGACACCAAGTTGGGCAGGACTGTTGATCTGCTTGAGAGTAGGGAGACTCTAGAGAGGAATCTCAACAGGCTTGATTGATGGGTGAGGCCAATGGTATGAGATTCAACAAGACCAAGGGCCAGTCCCTGTACTTGGGTCACAACAACCCCAGACAACACTACAGGCTTGGGGAAGAGTGACTGGAAGGGTACTCAGCAGACAGGGACCTGGAGTAATGGTAGACAGATGGCTGAACACAAGCCAGCAGTGTGCCCAGGTGGCCAAGAAGGCCAACAGCATCCTGGCTTGTATTGAAAATAGTGTCCAGCAGGATAAGGAAAATGATTGTCCCCTTGCAATTGGCACAGGTGAGGCCACACCTTGAATACTGTTTTGGGCCCCTCACTACAAAGGGACGTTGAGGTGCTGGAACATACCTAAAGAAGGGCAATGAGCCTGGTGAAGGATCTAGAAAACATGTCTAATAAGAAGCAGCTGAGAGAACTGTAGTTGTTTACCCTGAATAAAAGAAGGCTCAGGGGAGATCTCACTCTCTACAACTGCTTGAAAGGAGGTTGTAGCAAGGTGGGGGTCAGTCTCTTCTCCTAAGTGACAAGAGACAGGACAAGAGGAGACAGTCTCAAGTTGCATCAGGGGAGGCTCATATGGGATATTAAAAAATATTTAATTCACAGAAAAAGCTATCAAAACCTGGAACAGGCTGCCCAGGGAAGTAGTGGAGTCACTATCCCTGGAGGCATTTAAAAGACATGTAGATGAGGTGCTTAGGGACATGGTTTAATTGCTGACTCAGCAGTGCTTGGTTAATTGTTGGACTTGATAATAAAGGTCTTTTCCAACCTAAACTACACTGATTCTGTGATTTAAGCAATGCTTTAAATCCCTATATCCACAGGAAAACAAAACAAAACAAAACAGATTGTGTGATACACAGCAGTTTGGCTTTCTGGGAAGAGTATTGTCTTGTGAAGTTCCCACAACATGTTGTCTATCCAGTTAAGCTGATTCATGGAGAATTTTCCTTCCCCTGAACAATAACAAGATCATTAAGAATATTTCAACAAGAAATTGGTGTATCCCAGGACTTGTGGTTGAAACCACAACAAATTCTGCGGGCCTCAGTTTGCAATACCTACAAACAAACTATTCAGGTAGTTCCAGTAAAATCAGTAGGATTTTACTGGGACTGGAAAGTTCAAAAGCTCATCATAGGATGAGCCTCTCCTGACAAAAAAAATTACTTCTGCTGGAGAGTTTAAGACTGATTGAGGCAGTGATTCACCATCACTTCCTCTGATTTCTATATCATTAGAGTGAAAAAACTTCACTTGCATTTGGAAGGGACCTCCCTCAATGTGGGTTCTGTTGGAGCAAAGCTTGAAGTGGTTATTTTTCATGCTTCTCTGAAATGGAAATAGGCTAAAAATACCTTTCTCTTGGTCCATCTCTCTTAGAAATTCTCTCAGAACCCCATAACAAGAATATTTCTTCCACATATTAAAATGTAATGCCAAATGTTGGCTGTTCTAGTGTATGTACATAAACTGTTAGGTAGAACACTGCAAGCAACAGTTTATAGATACAGGAACCAAAGGACTAGTAAAAGAAATACCAGAATAAAAATCTTTAAATGTTTACTGAAAGAAATGCTTACTCTAAAATACAGCACAGAGTAAGTCCTTGCAAAGGCAATAGTCATGTTTGGTAGAGTCTAAAATTACTCTGATAATGACATCTCTTCTAGTCACACATTTTGCACACCCATGCAATGGTAAGCTACGATTTGAGTGTAGTGTGGAAACTTTTAAAACAAATATTTCTTCATTCTACTCTTTATAGCCCTTGCCCTCTCTCCAAGTCAGAATACCACTCTCTCGGCATTTCCTTTGCCAAATACTGAGTGCAGTTCACAGACTATAAGAGGTGGAACTAATGTTAATGTTCTTCCTTCCAGAAACCTTCTGAAAATGAAAAATGCTCTGAACACACCGTTTTGATCTGAGTAAGTCCATCACTTTAGAAACAATGAGATGAAGTAACATTGCATATGATATTTTTCTAGTTCACTTCTTTGAAATACATTGGTGTTTCCCAGTTGCTGAAAAGGGTAATAAGTACCTTCAGAGAAATGCTGGTTGACACCATAAATTTGGGCTGATTTACTGAAAACAAAAAAAGGCCATTTTGTGTCAATTCTAATATATATTCAATTGTACTAAATCCTTCCTTCTCATCCCCCAGCATGATATTGTAGCACTCCATGCTACAGAGAAGGGATGGTTATACTTATTTTAAAAAAACTGTTATTATTGTTGTATTTTTGGTGTCTGTGTGACAACACTATTGTCCAAGCTTTCTCTGCATTGTTCTCCTCACTCTACAGTGAACACCAAACAGTCTCCAGAAAGGAAGATGCATCCAGACCTGCACAATGGAACTCTGCAAGTTTTGCAGGGGACCACAACTTAGCTGTGGAAGAAACTTGTTTCCCAACACCAAACTACTAAGAGGTGCTGATGGTGGGTTTTACACTACAGAGACCAGGGGTGGCACAAGTGGCTCCTTTACACTTCAGGGACTATGTTATGGACAACACCTGTACTTATCCTCTGTCCTATCAACCCTACTGATACATATATCCTACTGATGTACTATAAAGAAAATACAGCTCTGGAAGTGTGTGCATCAGGCCCAGCATTAGAACACTCCTATTTTCCACAGCCTCCTTCTTCCACCGTCTGACAAGGTTACTGCTACAGAAATAGCACCTCAAGTGACACACATTGCCAAATGCAAAATTACACTCCTCAAGACAAATCAGAGCAGTTTGGCTTCCCACACAGACACCCCTATAGCATTCGGAGTACAACTGCTTTTGGTCGGCCACATCCAGTGGCCGAGAAGCAGGCCGGGAAGCGCAGGCCGAGAGACCCTCTCTGCCCCCAGCAGAGGCGGGAAGAGGCGAGCCGCAGGGGACAGACTGCACTGGCTGACCAACAGCAGCAGGCAGGGGACATGGAAGGGCTGTGCTCCTTCCACTCTCACTACTCTTGAAGCCTGTGTACCCATGTTTGCCTTAGAACAATATGAGAAAGATCATTTCCACTCCTCAGGGCTTTTTGGATCTCATTTTTGACATAATACAATTGGGAAAAAATGATCTCATGAAATGTATACTGTAGAGAGGAAAGGGAATAAAGGTATGTTTCAAACTGATCTGCAAATATTTTCCCATATTAAACAGTTACACTTGTCTCACAAAAATGCAATCCAACCAGCATAGTAAAGAAACAGTGGCATGGAACACAAATTCAGCTGAACAAATTAAAAAAAAAAAACCAAACTAAAATACTCCTCTATAACAAACACATACAAACAAAAACATAACATGACCCTCCAGTCTCCAAGGAAATAAGCAAAAAACCCCACATCCCAACCAAACTCCAAATATCTGCTATCTGGGCTTTCCTGCATCCATCAGAAAACAGAGCAACTTAAGTGTGACCAAAGCAAGCTATAAAACCACTAATTCCAACTCACAGACAGCAACCTTCTGCCCTCTGCAACAGATCCCATCTGCTGCTGCTCTTATTTTCTAAAGGAGCCACAGCTTTGCTGCTATGAGCTTCAGTGCTCTTCTAAAACTATCTTATATACAGAACTACCCTACCACCTTCCTTTCTTTGTGTTGTAGAGATTACAGGAGCTAAAGCATATTGATCTCTATTTGCATGTTCTTTCTCTCCCACCCATCTTTATCTGACAGACCAATTAGACAACACAGTCCATGCCAGAATAGGATTATTTATCGATTCCTTCACAATCCCTGGAAATGTGGCTGGTTCCCATATGACAGCCACAAACCCAAATCTCTTGCCTATAAAGCCTCTCATATTGCCCTGCAGCCCAGCCCAGCCCACGCATCCCCCACAGAGCACACTGCTAGCCTGACAATTTGGGATGCAAAAGTCACAGAGGACGAGCACTTCTCAAGAGGCATAAAAAAAAAAAAAAAATTAAAAAAATTTGGCTACTCTCCAACAGAAAAATGATGTTTTTTCTTGTGCCAAGATGCTCACAAACCCTTGTCATACATGACAAACACACGCTGCAAAGCTGTATGGTTTTCCCTCCTTAAGTTTCTAATGAAGAACACAGCCTGCATCAGAAAGGAGCTGATCCAGTATGGCAAGTCATACATTCTTAGTTTGCCCTTGCTCGTCAACAGGGCTTCACAAGCCAGACTTTTTCTGTAGACAGGAGTACGAGCACACACTGCCTCTGGCACAACACAGTAGCCTCTTTTCTATATTTAAAAGCCAGCTGTTTGAAATTAAGAAAACCCTGAACGGGATATCTTCCAAACATCTTCCCAGGAGCATGCAACATGGCTTTGCTGCTTTTAAATATATGAAAAAGCAATTTGAGGAAATTCTGAAGGACACCAAGCAACCCTGGACTCCAGATTGAAAAAAAATGCAATTTTGGAAGCACAGTTCATTATCACAGAACAATAATTCTATCCTGAGTCAAGGCACTTGGTCTTGGACATTGTTATACCACACTCCAAAACCAATAAATCTGGATAATCTACTAATTAGGCAGAAGAGTTCTGTGTGCACACTGTATTTCTATTTAAGCTACTGAAAAACATTTTTACTTAAGGCTACTTGATGTCCAAACAGATATTGGCCAGACAGTGTGGCTACCATCCAGGTTTTACTGCAACACTGATGGAAAACCATCTGACACACTAAGTACCATCTGTATGACCCACAGGTGACCACTTACCTCCACTTACTTTCCTATTGCTTCCCCATCTAACACCCCAGCCTGCTACCACAGGTCTTCTGCAGGACAGGAATAAAGGCTGAACCAAAGATGGGCACATGAAGACTTCAAAGAAGATTCAAAGACTGCTGACTGCTTCACTCTGCATTGTCAGTTCCCAAAACAGAGCAAATTCTTTTCTTTATTTGTAGCCTAATACTACTTTGACATGGCTCAATACAGGAAATGCCAGCAATATCCTGGGCACAGATGCATACACAATTCCTGCTTTAAAACCTTTGTGAGATACTTCCAAGGGAGAAGCAAGTCTGGAATGGCTTTTTTTAGAAGTATTGATGACAGGTTTGAGGCAGAGTTGCTGTATAGTTGAAGTGTTTTGGAAGGTTAACCTCCAGAAAATAAGCATGGTTAATCTACTAGTTCCACATTCAGGAATTATTAAAATATTTTCATTCATATATTTTTTTTCATCTTTCTGCTGTACAACACAATGCCAGGACCTAGAAGTGAGAGATTAATTTCTGAAAGACATGTGCAGCTTAAAAAAAACCAAATCCACTCTTTTAACAGATGCTTAAAAATATATGCATGCTTCATTACTCTAATTTGTCTGCTCAGAGCCTAGTCCAAAACTGCAGAAAAAGTTCCAAAACCACATCAAGTGTCATGGAGACCACTGTGCATAATAATAAAAACAAACACGATCAGCAGGCATTAAGGACCTCAATCTGCAGGCAAAGTTTGATTTCTGCCTAACAGCTGGATGAAGCCTTTCCACCAACCAAAACATTGATACCACAATGTAACGTGCAACTGACTGCAGACAAACAAACCACAGTCAGAACAGCCAATTTTCTAACTATCACCAAACTGTGGAAATACAAGAAGCCAGTAAAAGCAACAACTGAGACTTCTGGAAAAAGATTCAAATGTAGAGAGAAAGGCACAAATATTCTGGAAAACACAAAAAAAAATGTACATTGAGCTGTATTTCAGCTCCTGTCCTCAAAAGCCAACAATGCCATGCAGTAAGTAAGGTGAACCTGTCTTGTTACTGGAAAGAGAAGAAAGAGGGAGCTTTGCTAAGGGCAAAGGGATAGATGTTTTCTTGACAAACCATTAATAAGATAAAGTTCTGCTACTGTCACATCATATGGGATCAACTAGAGATACTGATTACTGAGATCTTGTAAAAAGCCCCCCAAATCCAGGTAAAACTGATGCACAGCTTCCTAAAGTCTTTAAGTAAGTAGACAAATAAGCAGAATTTGACATCAGGAAAACCTGTCAAAGATGTGAACAGCACTAGGAAACTGAAAACATGCCTGCCATTACAGCCATGAAAGCAGCTATTACATGTAGCTGTTCCCACTATGAAGAAACAATGCTGGTGGGACAGCAGTTAGGTGGATTCCAATTTGGATATATCTTCTCCCAGCTGCAGCTGTACAAAAGTAACTGGGAAGTGCAGCAGCTCCAACTTCAAAACCTCCATCTGTGAGGAGGCTGGAGGCCTCAGATGGCAAAGGGCTTCCTAATGATTTCCTTAGGTCAAAATAATGAGTTTCCAACTCAGAATTATTCTTAAACCCCAGTTCTGAAACATGACCATATGCAGCACAACACAAAAAAAAATATAAAAACCTAGAAATTACTAACCTACACTTTGGATTAAGTACAACACATGATGTTCTCACAACCAGATTAAAATCCCCACACTTTTATCCCTATCCCTCCAGGCTGGAAAAATTGAGACAGATATTAATGTTCCTAATGACATTTCCTTAATGGTAACAACAACTAATGAGGCAGAGACAAAACACAACACTTATGTAAAGGGAAATAGATTGAAAAAAAATAAATAAAATAAAGACAGCTCAGTAGTAGACCTTTCTTCACACACAATCATTAACAGATGCTTCAGAGGGATGACAGGAATACCCCTTCACTTCCACTGTCCCTTAAAACAAAAAGCCCACAGTATTTTAGCTTGCAGTGGGGTATGAAAATAGAGGTGGTTGTTCATCTTCAATCCTGTCTGGATCAAGACTCAAAGTGAGCTTGCTTTCACACACACATATGCAACACCCTCCTGTGTACATTAACATGCTTTTCAGGTGTCTAGGTGTGTGCATGTGTGGGAACACCTACACACAGACTTGGATCCCATAAGGTGCAATATTATTCACATAAACCTCAAGCATGCTACAATTCCTATAAAGAAATCCATACAAGCTGAGTATTACCAATATTTTACTCCCCCACCTATATGACATATGCAAGAAATGAGCTCTCAGTTCCCTTCCTCACAAGTCCCCATCCCCCAGGCACACAGAATACCCAAAGCTGCATGAGGGCAGGACTATTGCTGTGCTGGTCAATGAAATGCCACTGAGCAATGAGCCACAATCCCCAAAAGTTCAGGAAAACCATAATTAGAAAGGCACTTGCCCATAGCAGCACATTTCTGTACCATCTCTTAATTCAATGAGTGTCAAACATAAAAAGCTTTAAAAGTTTGCTTAAAAAAAAAAAAACCAAACAAACCACCAAACAAAACAACCTCATTTCCAGCAATCTGTGATATTAAGTCATAACTATTGGAAGGTGAGAAAGGATTTCACTAGCAAAATACCATCACCTGGATGTGCTCCATCAAAACCAGTGAGCTCCCATTCAAGAACACTGGTTCCAAAGACAAGGGAAAAACAGGCACTGACTTTACTCAGTTTCAGTGTTCTCTGCAAATACAAAAAGAACTTAGGAAAATTCAAGCATTCAGGAATGCTTAGAGGACTTTCAACATCATAAATTATTATTTCTGATACTATTAAAGGAAAATATTATTTTTTCTCTGAAAAGGTTCCTTCAAAATAGACAGTTTGCTTCTCAAGTACCAGATATCCTATTGGAAAACTTCTATTAAGGACTATTGAGATTGTTATTGCAGCTTTGTCCTATTATGCTAGAAGCATTCTATTATGAATGCCCTAAGGGAAACAGAAGGAATGTGTTGACTCTGACAGCAGAGAAAACTAAGTTGCTTCCCTTTGCCTTCAAGGTGGGAAAAAATATTGTATTATTTTCCCTGTGACAATGATGAAGACAACAGTGGACAAGAGAAAGTGAAAACAGTCTAACAAGTCCCATCAGAAACAAAACATCTTTTCTACAGACTTTAAAGTCTGCAAGGGTCCATGCTGACATTTGATGACTGGACTGATCATTTTGCACAGCCTGTGTCATCTGTGGGTGGCACAAAATCCTGTCTGTCCCAGACTCTAGATGAATATTAGAGTTAAAACTATCTCCCTGCAAGTACTATTGGATTTACATGGTATGAAAACCTAAAATATTCTGGCAACACACTAGTAAGATTTAAAATCCAAACAAAGCTTTTAACTTGCCTTGATTACTTGTAAATACAGAAATGAAGACAGCAGGAGTAATGGAATAGCTTAAGCCTGGGAAGCAGCAATTCTTTTTACTGACTAAAGCCTAGAACAACCCCAGCTCATTTCACCACAAGCTGACAGCAACCAATTACTCAAGAGACTTTCTAGAAGTTAATGCAAGTGGATGAAACAACAAAAAAATCCACTCTCTTACCAATGTTGTTCCTTCTCAAAAACACAACAAAACTGAAATTTATTGATACACACACTGAAAAGCAAACAACAGATAATTTCTGACTGCCTGCATTCAAAAAGTGTCTTTCTAGAATGGTCAACAGTCCTTAATGTCCTTGATTGGTGATTCCTGATGCATGGACACATCTCCACAAGTACTGGAATAGACAATCAGTCATACTAAATGTGTCCGATGTTAAAAAAAGTATATTAGAATATTTTCATCTCAGCATTAATATTAACATTAATATTGATATTAATATAAACATTAATACCACTTATAAAGTTGTCACATCAAAAAAAAGAACATAAAAACAAAGTTAAATTGAAACACTTTCTAAAAACAGTCAAGCAAAACCAAAACCTTATTATCATGAAGCTTTTGTTCTGAGACATCTCATTTATGTTGGAGCAAATATTGATGACCAACAAAGAATGAATTCTATTGCAGCTGCAATTAAAAAGAATAGGAACTAATTTTGAAAAGTAAAAAAAAGCAACATGAAGCATAAGCTGGCAGTCTGACTATCCTCCTTGTACAAACAGCTCACCTTCCTGCTTGTGTTAGAGGGCTGACACATTAATGGCAGCATTAAAAGTCTGCTGTGGACATAGTTCTGCATGATACTCAAGTCAAATTTCTGCTTAATATATGAAAATATGAATTAAAGCTACTGATTCTGTACATGCTGTGAAACAAATGAAATACCATCAGAAGACTAAGGCTGTCAGTCACTTTCTTGCTGATCCCAGCTTGTCAGCTGTCACTCTCTGTTGTAAAAAGCTGCCATGAAAATCTACCAGAGCTACCATTATCCCCAGTGTTTTAGCAGAACATCATAAACATGTATTAGGCCAGAACTGTTTAAAAAAAAAAAACCCCAAATAATAGAACAAAACAAAAGATCACACTCAACTGCTCTTGTGGAGTACAAACAATCTTGAAAAACTCTAAGTGGCTTAACAACATTTGGATTTAATTATTATTTTCTAGTACATAAAGATGATGCGAGTTCAACTGGCTTAGATTCTTTGCTAAAATTATTCTTTTCCTTCTCTTTCTGTATCATAAACAGCATCTTTATATTGAATAAAACTCTAAAATTACTACTAAATACCTTCCTCTGGTCATTTTGACAGCAATTCCGAGCTCTGTAGAATACCTTTTTACTATATATTTACTAAACCCTTCATTATTCATGGTAAGTCCCTATTTTAAACATACACAAATCTTGACTGATTTTGACAGGCTCATGATGCAATCTTCTCAACATGGGTTAAAAGAATGACACTGAAGGGAAAATTTCACCACCTGGAACTCAGTTGACACTGGAAGAAGAAATAAAAAATTCCTCTAGTATAATAATGGGACCAGTAACATATTAGCTTCCCTTCTGCTTCTGACCATCTTATCCTACTCTTGAGAAATGTATTATTATTTTTTAAGATGAATGTAGGAATAAAGGAACAAAGCAAAACATACAGAAGAGGAAGAACCCACCATAAAAACCAGAAGTCCCAAAACAAAGAAAACAACATTTTGTCAAACACAAAAAAAAAAATCTTAAGGAAGCACTAGTAAGAGAGTCACTGCTACCCAGGTGAACTGAAAATTGCCATATAGAACTCACAGTGCATATAATAATCTTGTATGATGTCACTTTTGGGGACAAAAAGAGCTCTTATAACCAGGACACTAAGCTACATGAATGTAGGGATTAAAAGAAGGTTAAAACGAAGCACTCTTGCTAGAGCAGAATTCCTTTTCAAGTGCAGTGTTGAGGAAGCAGCAAAGCAGCTGTGCTGAGCAGCCAAGTGTCCATACTCACCTGTCCCAGCATGTCTGGGGCGATGGGAAAGGTGGGCCAGATGGCTGAGTAGACACCAAAGAACACCAGCCAGAGCAGCATGCTTCCCCAGACGGCCAGGTGACTGAACTGCCAAGGAACAGGGAAAGGAGGAGAGTTACCACAGAGCACTTCCACCATCCATTTCCTCCATTCAGGTCTCCGTTGCTCTCACTCAGGCCTCTCTACCACATTGGATTTCAGGCCAGTAGTGCATGTTTCAACAGCATAAACCAGTCCTCCTCTTGAACCTCTGCCTCATGACAGGGCAGACAGTCTTCTCAGCTAAGCTGTCTTACTTGGAGCTTCAAAAACTCATCAGATTTTTCTTGGAAGACTGACTTCTCTCATTTAGTTCCTGCTTCCTGTCATGCCCATGCCAGGTTCAACACCTACACCAAGGTAGAAATTTTCAAAGGCTCAGGTTAAAGTTCAAGTGGCCAAACCTCTTTTGGCAGAGTGTATGCATCCAAGCCATGTGCACCACTCACGTATCTTTGACAGAGGAAGATTCAGTGCTGTGCAACACACTACCACAACCTCTACTGATGAAGCTTTGCTTTTTCACTTTTAGATGTGTCTTAAGTGATTTACAGATACACAGGGCAGTTCACATCTTTACTGGGTCTTTAGTCTGTAGACTAAGATTAAATAAAAGTAGCATTGAAGTGACCAAGAACATTTCTAGCACAGACTTCATTTCAGTTGCTTTAAAAGAAAATATTTTTTCCTACACATACAAACTATTTTGCCATTCAGGATGATTTAAGCTGTTTTACTTTTACACTGCAGTGGATGGAATCAGTAATTTCAGTTGTAACAAGCAACCGAGCTCATTACTGGCTACAGCTTCTTTGGGTGCCAACAGCTCCCGTGGCTGATGACTTTGGCTCCAATTCAGAGAAGTACCTGCATAAATCTTAATTACTAATTACACACTGGTTTGGAAACATGGGAATGAATTCACACACTCATTGCTGTGGTGGGCACAGTGTGTTTGTGTAGTTCCCAGCTTTATACTGTCTGCCTAATATTTGGACTTGTTGGCTTTTTGAACAGTGCTTCTGAGAACCAAAGAAGTCTCTGAGTTTTCTGTTCTGCCTTCTGTGAGAAGACAAACTCCTGGAAGGAGAAGAAGATTGCTCTTCCTCTGGAAGCACTCAGCATCCTCAGAAAGCAGAGCTTTCTCCAGCCCAGGCAAGGAAAATAAACAAGCAAGGAGTCTGTAGCACCAATGTAGACTGGCAGATAGCTGGGAGCAACTAGAGACTGCCTTACAATAGAAGCATTCATAGAGCAAGAAGTCAGAAGTGACAGAAAGAATGCTCTTACAGGCACTCTTGGGAAAATGGAATTTTCTTCTATCTTAAAAGTTGCTGGACTAATTAGCAGAACATGGGATAGAGCTTCTTTCTGGAGAGATACAGGTGGGCAGGAAGATTTATTTTCACATTTCACTATTTACCCTCCTTCACCCAGGAGATGGAACTAATTCAAACAAAACCAAACCCAAGCATTTTTTTTAAATTCAGTTTAAAGGAGAATAAAACTAAGAGACTAGAAGGACATTTTTATTTTTTCTTAAAACTTAGAGGATTGGGGGTGTATTATCCTTTAGCTTATCCTTTCTTTTCTGAAAACTAAGGACAATTTATGTCAAAATTCTGACTGTAATAAAGCACTGCCACAGGGAGCAACTGTAGTGCTCAGCTCCCCAAGTAACAAGTACTGCAAGGCTGCTGCAAGAATTTGTCTTGAAGAAAAGCCAACCCCATGCAATGGCAGAACACCATCAGCACTGCTTTCCCCAGAGCTTTCCTAGACAGAAGGCTCAGGATAGCTTGGACTGATGCTACAAAGCTGCAAACTCTGATGGACTTAATTAAAGACAGTAAAGATAAAAGCAGGGAAAATGATGAAGACAGCCTTATCTTATAGGAAGTGCATTTAGGCTTGTGAAATCACTTTTAATTTTTTGGTCTGCCTTCTGTTTAATTTCCCAGCATGCTGGTACAACAGTCTTCATGTTGCCTTTTCCAGCTCAGCAAAGATTTTGTTCATTTTACATTGTCTTTATCTTATTCTCATGGTTTTCCCAATCATCTCCATCTCAGGCTTGGATCTGCATAAATTGCTTCTCTATCTTTAAAAGAGCTTCATCTTTCAGGAAGAGCCATCCATTCTTGTCCTGCTTTGAAAATTTTCCTTGTACACTCATGCCACCAAGCTTTGCACTATTGATTCTCCACTGATCACTGTCATTTACCTCCAGAGAATTAGTGTGCAAAACAGAAGCAAGTTCAGCAGATGTATGACATGAATGACAGTCAGAGGAGGAAAGAAAAAAATAATTAAAAAATCAAGGCTCTCATGTAAAACCTAGACACACTGCATGGCTTTCCTGTGCATCCCATTCATCTGAAATACTGCTGTACCACACTCCCTGAACTGAAGCAAGCTGTGAATATTTGGGAAAGAGCCTTCTGCAGTGATCCAGATACCTAACATGTAATAAGAAGCTGCTCCACACCCCTCCAATGTGATGATTTTGTTTTGCCTGATATTACCATTTTTACCAAAGCCTTTCTTTCCACATTACCTACTGGATATGTCAGGCTCCCAAACACTTGGAATCTGCATTATTTATCTGAAGTTTTCAGTTGAACCCATCAAGTTCTCCCAAGTGTCCGAATCCCTCAAGAATAAATTGTGTGTAACCAATCCACTTGATGATGGAGAAGAGGCTTAACTCAATGTTGTACATTTAATACTCCTCAAGTAACCTGAAAATTCTTTGGGTGTTGATTCACTTGCAGCTGAAACAATAATTGCTACCAACATGAGATTCCAAGGTGACAAGTCACTGGTTCAAGCAATGGGACAAGCATTAGAACTGTATATAGAAAAATGTTGATTCTAGACAACAGACTTTCCTTTGCATAACAATTTCTCTACAAAATCCCAGTGTTAAAGAACATTGATATTTACTAAAAATTATGGTATTTTTTAATATGAAAATTAGGAGAAAAGTGATCATTATTATCCCCACCAATCCCAAAGACACCAGTTACCCAGGGAATGGGATAGAAGAAGAACCATCAAATAATTCACAACATAACAGGATCTAAACAGGCTCATATGTGTCCAGGGCAGAGTTGAATATATCCTCTTCTAGTGAATGAGGTATTTAAGTATTTTGCATTTTAAATTTGGTACACAACTGTGGTGGCACAGACCTCCCTATCCTGGGCCTGCCACAAAACTTAAGCATATATGCAACAGTAAAAGAGCACAGACTTTGTTTTCAGATGAGAGAATGATGCAGAGAACATTAGCATCTCCATAATAATTTAAAAAACCCTATACAGATCATACTTAACCTTTAAAATTCAGAACACATATCAGCTCATAAATCTTAATTCCTCTGTGAGGAATCAAAGTAAACATTTTACAACTAACAGAGGCAACGTGGTTACAAGATTTAGGCCAAGCCCCTCCAAAAGACTGTCAACTTGAGAACAAACTAGTCATCAAAACAGCTTGGTCTTGAGGGCAGAGTATCTTACTTAAAGATTACATCCTTGATCTATTTCCTTCAGCAATTACACTGTTATGTTGAATCCATGCAAAATTTCCTCTATTTGTAATACTTAGAGATGTTGGCAATATATTTATAGTGTTCTCACTTCTGACAGGGGCTGCCCTCTCTCATCACACATGTGATCAATGAGTTCACTGTCCTTTCACATCCTGTATCTTAGCAGATTATCTTTACATGAAAGATACAATTAAAACTCAAGTTTCAAAGTATTTTTAGTACTTGCTTTCTGTATTACTACTTATAAGGGAGGAAGGTGCACTAAAAACAGAGAGAGATGCTAAGAAGTACTTACTCTAGTCCATGCAGTTGTTTCCAACCCAGCCTTCAGACAAACAGTGACTACGACATACTACAAGGAAAAAAATCAACAAAAAGAAGACAGATTCAGTACTAACATTCAGATCCAAAGGTGTTCACAGCCTGCTCTCCCTCCTACACCTAAAAAGTCCTTGACACTGTGGGATGGAGGAAGGACAGACTTGAAGATATTGTTGGTGCATTGATAGGGGTGGGGAGGGAAAAAAAAAAAAAGGAAAAAGGGAAAAGGAAAAGAAAGATAAAGAAAAAAGGGGGTGTCATGCACACAGCATGTTTGGTTGGTTTGGGTTTGTTTTTTTAATTTAATTTGTACACTTCCTTCTGGTTTACACCAATTTCTGATAGTAAAACTGTGAAGAAATCCTACCTTTTAAAAAATTGCTAGGATACACAAACTTACAGTGTAAACTATGTTTCCCACAAATAAATAGTCTATTCCCTGGCCATTTGTGAATACTGCATCTGAAAGACAAAAAAACAACCAAAACCATCAAATTTGTTATCAGTTTATCCACAGAATGAAGTAAGGAGGAAATTTTCCAGAGAACACAACTGGTCCCAGCATTGATTTTTAGAACATCCACAAGCCTTTAGAGAGAACAGTAATGCAGAAGTTGTGCTAAGCCAGGTCTCAGACACCATGGGCAGTGTGCATCCAGAGCTCTGCTTGCCAAAAGCCATCCTAGCAAAGGGGGAAGAAGTGTTTGCCAGGCTCTAATGGATCATTTGTCCATGAGAGCCAAGGTACACACACCAGTGTCACTTCTTCCTCTTGTCATCTGTCCTGTACTACTTATTGACACCTCTAACAAATCCCATTATTTGCTGTTCCTGGCAAACACCAGCTGATTCCTGGGCAAATGTAACTGAATTAAGAGAAGCTGCAGAAGTTTCACCTATGAAGGACACATGGAACATCTGAAGCATCTTACTGGAGGTTAATTCCAGAACTGAGCAGCACTCAGCCTCCACACACTGCTTCCCTAGTCAAGAGTGCACAAGGGTAAGTACATGTTAATCTATCATTTTTAAGTGCCAACCTTGGCAATAGTTCAAATGTCTGTTTAGTCTTTCTTAGCCCTTGGTGAATAAAACCCAAGCACCACTAAAGCACATTTGACAGCCACACTAATGCCAAATGAACTTGTGCTCACAGGAGCTTTCAAGCATTACTCAAGCATGGTAAGTATTGCTATTTTCACAGGTTTTAAGACAACTGCTAGAGAAATACACAAACAGTAGGGATGAAAAAGGCTTAAAGATAAAACCTTGGACCTGTTCCTAAACATATGTTGCCTAGAAGAGTGCTTCTGCTCTGAGGGTACCATTTTACTAGATTTCTTTGCAATACTGGATTTTACACTCTTAAAACTAGAGACATCTACTAAGCAAACTACATTCCTATAACCTATATCTCCAGGATCAGTACATTTTTAAGTCTTTAGAGAAGAATCCCTGACACCTTGACTTCAGTCACTTTGCTCCTTCCTCTAGTGTCAGGGAAAAAAGCAGAGAGTCGTCCACACCCACTGAATTCTGCTGATGCTGAAGGCTCAGAATACATATGGGTTTTGATTGCTCTAGAATAAACTGACCTAATGTCTCTGCTAGTATACTGCTCTAGTGCAAAATCACAGTGTACATTTAAGCAATTGTGTGATTTTTGGTGCAAGTCTCAATTTTTTAAGTTATATTTTAATGCAGAAAGTTAAAGCTTTTTTTTTTTTTTTCAGTGATTTCCATGACCCTCAGCTTTGGGAGGTTAAGAGGTACTGAAAAGAATATTTTTGTTAATGAGAACATCAGGATGCTCAGTGAACTTCAATTTCTAAAGCTATACAAGTGCCCATTCATTGACTATATGCACTTCACATTCTAAGGAACTCAAGAGGTTTAAAACATCTCAGTGAGAATGGCTCATTTTTGTCTCTGGCACTGAAATCCCTTTTTCATTTGGAAATACAAAGAAGCTTGAAAATTCAATATTCATTCCTCTTCAGAAAGCAAACTAAGCAACTTAATCAAAGGAACTCAGAAAGTTATCATTTGAGCAGGTGAATATTTCAATCTTTTGATTTTAATTGTAGAAATTAGAAGTACATTATCTATTTAGGAATTGGTTAGCAAAACATCTAAGGAAGATTAAAACAAAAACTGTGTTTTTCTTTAACTGTAACCATTACAGACAGCCTAAAATTTATGGGCTTGATTTAAAGGAGAGCTATTAGACATTAACATATCTCATAAAAATAGTGAAACAGGAAAACCCAAATAAAAAAAGCCATTAACCATAAAAACTCCCCCAAAACTGAACTGAGCTCATGGTCCCTTTCTTATATGGTCCATCACACAGCGTGTGAAGCTGCCAAAGGGGATAAGACACTGACATTTTAGACAGGTAGAGAAACATGAACCTTCCCCCCAGAAATATCTTTACCATCATGCCTCTGATGTGAGCATTCACCTTTCCTTTCCTTTCTCTTTCACCTCCTCCCCAGTTAATCAGTCCTGGAGCTGAGAAGATCTTCTTGAGATCAGTGTTTTCCAGGAAAGAGCTTCAGTTGTGAAAAATTATTTTAGATAAATACTAATCCCCACCCCATCCACTGTCCCCAAATTCCTTATCTGATCTAGTCCTAAAACAGTAAAAAAAAAATGTTTTCCCATGGTTTTTCCTGCCCACACCACTATACTGTAAATCTAGCTAGGAACCATATGGGATTTAGTGTTTCCTGAAACACTACACAGTTGCATTACTGGAAAGCAAGACTTAGTAAACTTAATTTGTACAACCAAGTCTCACTTCTCCAATGTCTGCCTCTTTATCTGGTCTACTTTCATTCCAGCCTTTTTTTTTTTTAATCCACAAACTTGAACAGCAGTGAAATGTCTCTTAATTCATCCTATATTTTACAGTACCACGTTATGGTATGAGAAAGGTCCAGTAAGAAAAAGCAAATAGTGTAATGCAGCTTCTGTAAGAACATTATACAATAAAAAGATATATTAACCCATTAAAAAAATATTACAGTCACAACAATATTATGTTAAATTCTGAAAGTTACTAGATAACTAGACAGGTTCAGCAGCTACAACCTATTCAACTGCCTGTCAGCATTATTTTCTTGGGACTTGTCACAACCTCCCATTCTGCAAATATACTGGCTCTGTAAGACTGAGCATCAGCTACTGATGTAAGAAATAATGAAGCCCTTACCATGCTCCAGTACTTTCAGTGGAAACCAAAAGAGAATGATGGAATGGATCAGGGCATTGATGCAGTGACCCCAGAAAACCTGAGGGAAAACAAACCAAGTCATCAGTAAAGTCCAAAACTCTTGACCTCTCTCTAACTCCCAACAAACACTTCATTGTATAGTTTAGAGTCAGACAATGTTTGTCCTGAAGTGAAATACCTAAACTTCTGGAGAATATATTTCCTCCTACAATTTCTGCTCTTCCACAAAAAAACACTGGTGCAGTTGGATGGTTTTATTCTAACTTCAAATAAAATAGGCAACCATGCTTGCAATTTAAGATCTTTATCAAAAGACAGGAAACAGAGGGAGTCACCCTTCTGTAATTACCTCAAAGAACTGTTTGAAAAGACTGATTCTGGGAAACATTCTATTTTCTTTTCATGGTCAAATACTTTGCACCCCACATTTTTTTTAGCTTACAGGTAACGCCATTTTGCACAAACCAGATATTTATGTACTCTAAAATTTCCTCTTAATAGAAGTCAACTCTACAGCTCCCTTGATTTGGAAATACATTTAGGTGTGCCTGTTGTAGAATAAAGACAGAACTCCAAATGCTGGCATTTACCAGCATTTAAATTGCAAAATGAAGTCAAATGTGTTCTTCCAAACTCAAAGTCCAAATAAACCAACTAAAATTTTATTTTGTGAAATAACTATGGGAATAGAGCTATACAAATTGCAAAAGAACCCCCTAGTAGAGAGCATTGCAACAACTTCTATACTAAAAATCCAGGCAATGTTGTCCAGTTCCTGTGAAAGTGATAACCTCACCACGTAACAGTAGTTGTGAATTGATAAGGTCATATTTGGACACACATCTTACTTTGAAACAAGGTTTATGGATATTTCAGGACCAGTTTCCATTGAAGACATAGCAGAATTATTTAAGAAACAAGGCCTTTCTTTTGTTTTAAATAAAAAATGTAATCCCTTGAAAAGAACTAGGAGGCAGAACAACCTTAATCTGCTAAAGCAGCAGTGGGGAATAATTTTCCTAATGAAAAGGTGAAGCACATAGGAATGCACATGGTTATTCTTGAGAGACTTTCCCTTACCCTTGTGTTGAACCCATCTGCATTTTGAGTAATTTTGTAGAGCTGTGGAAATCTAAGCATGCTATCTTGAGTACATGATCGTTCAAAAATTCCCAGAGTAAAGGGTGGTAGTGCTGTGAAAATCTGCAAGGAAAGCAAATAATAATTAAAAGCAGCTATTAGTTTTAAGTGAATATCATGTATTTCAATATCTAGACAATAGCAAAATTCCCACAGACCTCAGTGAAGACTTATTACCAACTAGCATGTTCTTTGAGATAATTTTCAAATGTCCAAACAAGTCTAAACATGAATTTCAGCAATTCATAATTCTCACATATTAATGTAAGGACAAAAGAAAAAAAAACAACACTTTGTACTATTAATGAAATAATTTAAACCTAAGAAGTTAAGCATATTTATAGTTTCTAATGTACAGGCTAATCTAGTAGCAAGGGCAAAACACATAAGACAGCAATGAAAAGACAACATGCACTTTTTAAGAAAAGCCTTGTGGGAATGGGTTCAAATATAGCTGCAGTTGAAGCCATAATTATATATCTAATATGTGTAACCAAGACTAAGTTCACAGACAAAGCAAATGTGGAAATCACATTAAAAAAAAAAAAAAATCTATGGAAAAACAAAGGCCATTCTGTATTATAGTTCTTTGGGGATTCTCCAGGCAGGCATGAACTGATAGAAACAAATTAACTGCAGTATGTGTCTGTGCTATGGGCAGATGCTTAGATGACCAAGCCTCAGAAGCTTTCCAGGAGAGGCAGCAGGACACTTTGCCAGAAGCAGAGTAAATTAGCCTCTGCTGAGTCCCACGTTGCTGCTTTTCAAGTGTTTCCAGGATCTGAGGCAGCTCATTTAAAGCCAGCTTGGGTATCCGTGTTTCTTGAAGTCTGCAGTGCAGGCACAGATTGAAAATAATACCAGTATGCAAGTCTGAATGCTAAAACTTCCCTCACTTCCTTTCACATTAACAGCTTCTATCGGAAAAATCATTTCTAATCCTATACATACATATATTTTTAACAGTTTGAGAAGTGTTCCTGAAGTTATGAACTGTTTCTAATGTGTATGCAGGTTTCTAAAGTCCAAAGGAGCTCCCACCAGCAATGAGCTGGCAGTCAGGGAGTAGACAGAGGACTAGTGACTAGTGAGAATCAGCTTTTGCTCATTAACTGATAAACCAGATGGTTGAAATGGCAGCAGGTTGGGTGTGTAGAAGTGAAACCAAGACCACTGGTCCAATTTATTGCAAAAAAGGTCATGTTCTCATAGAGTTTTAAGGTATTTCTCCAGGTTTCCTATGTTTATTGAGGCATTTACATTCTCACTTGAAATAGTTCTTCTAGTCTTTAAGGTAAAACTCCTGTGGGAACCAGTGCAAAAAGCAGGAATCACAATTCTACTGTGATCTCCAATGCTTAGTATTTTAATGAGGTTACTAATGAAATAAACAGTTAATCCACACAGAAGAGAATAATGTGGCTCAAACCACTTGAAAATCTAACCCCTTCAACTTGTCAAAGTTTGTAATATCAGCAGAATCAACTGCTGATAAGGCCATACAGATAGTTCTTATTTTAGAAAAAAAGATCTTACAAAAAAACCTTAACTTCTACTTCACTGATTCTGTAACTCAAGTTTCATCCATGAGCTTTATATAAGGCAGGTATATCCATCAAATCAGGTCTAAAGATAATAGATGCAAATATTCAAATATGAATGACAGAGACTAAGTAACAGTCATGAAATTAGGGTGAAGAGAATCAAGGGATGGAAAAATCCCTGATTAAATATCTTCCACGAAAAATATAAAAACTTATTAAGTATGAGGGTTTGTGCCATCATTTTTAAGATTAATGTGACAGAAGTTAAGTGTTCTCATTAATACCACTCAGTTAATTTGCTGGCTTTTTCTGTATTACCATACATTTGGAATGATTCATCCTGAAGAAAAAATAAGAATAATTATTAAATTTCCTCCCTCCAAAGAGAAATGTAAGGGATTTTTCAACACTGACAGTGTGTCTTAATAGCTTATAAATCCAGACAGCAAGTCACTCCTAGGTTACACTGTCACAAACACTTGCAGAGGTCTATAGCATGCTATGGAACTTGGTCCAAGAGACCCTCAAGACTTTATATTACTGATTAAATAATGTTATTGACTGAAGTGATAAATTCACATGGCACATCATGGCAAAAAACAGAGATCACTTCTGGACTGGCATATCCTACTCTTGTTTCAAGTCCAAAATGCTGGTGACAGCAATCCTACTTGCCATGCTGCACCTAATGTAGCTTGAGTCAACCCATAACTGCATGACACTTCCTTGGGCTGTTACAGGGTCTGAGAAAAAAAACCTCCAAGGTTAAGATTCAGCATCTACTTTGAACACAAACTGTCAGCAAAACATTCAAGTCAAAGACTGAAGATGAATAGAAAATAAAATTCCACCTAAAAGCTGCAGAGTTTTAGAGAGGTTTTATATTAGACCAAGCATATATTTACAAGGCATTTCCCCAAGTTATTTTTTTGTTAAAGAAACTGCATCCAAAAATCATTTTTTTTTGCAACTACCTCAGAGTGGATTCAAAATGGCTTTTACAACTGAACTCACCTTTCCAGGCACACATCCAAGACAGGGACAAGAAAATGTGAGAAGTGGGACCCAACAAAATAACATACAAGTCCCAAGTAGTCCTGAGTCAGAACATGGAGCACTTACCACATTATAGAGACCAATGCACCACCGTTCAAATAAGATCTGCCCAGAAAATCCATTAACGAAAGCAAACCAAAGCTGAAAGACAAGTTACAACAAGTTTTAGGTTACTACTACTCTACATGTTTCCATTTACAGCAGAGGAGGAGGAGGATGTGGAACACAAGGCACCATCTGGAGACAGCTGCTTGTCTTACGTTTTAAATACTGTCAGATTACTGCTTATTTAAAATAAAATGCTCAGGAGATGAAGCAATTTGCTGCGTTTGCATCATTGATCTAAAAAAAAAAAAAAACCAAACCCACAAAAAAACCCCAAACCAATCAAAAACAAACAAAAAACCAGCCTCAAACTACTTCAAAATCATCACTCACAAACCTGCTTGAAGCCAGAAGTCAACCTCATTTCCACCATGGTCAGCAAAGACTAGAATTTTCAAAGTGTGTTTTGATGGATACACCAACTGACTTCTGTACCCTGATTTTACAGCTCCAGAATTACAATGATGCCCTTCTAACTGCAGTTACAGAACTCATATTACAATTTCATTGCCTATGTTATGTAAACATTACTATTTAACAAACTGCCACTGAAATAATTAAGTACTGGAAGAGTTTGCCCAAAAAGTCTCCATCTTTTTACAAGTTTACAAAACCCAACTGGTCGAGCCCTTAGCAACTTGGTTTGAATTTAGTGTTCATCCTACTTGATGCAAGAGATGGGACCAGGCAGCCTCCAACTGAAAGGATTCTGTAATGCTGCAATCCCAGGAAACTGCTGTAAGCTGCAGGGTAAACTCCAGCATTTCCTTGGACCTAGCTTCCTTAAGCCCAGTCCTTATATTGCTTAAGCAGCTTTTTGAAGCAAGAACTTCTTTACTGGGTTGGAGCAAAGTTTCTCAGTCCATGGGTAATGAAAAAAGCTTAGAAAGGATCATAAGTAACAAGAGGAAAAAAAAAAACAAAACACAATACAGATTTGATCTATGGAACTGCCACACATTGCCACAGATGCAAAAAATTCATTAGAAGAAAAAAATACCTGATATAAAGGAAAAGTGGTTACCAGATGAGTCTGCCAGAGCACTACCACTGTTCACGTAAGATCAGAGACCAGGTTATTTTAGCTCTTTATTTTGACCCTCTACAGTTGTTCTTACACATATTATCACCACTCTAATTTAAAATTAATCATTTGGATGCATTCTCACTGAGAAGCAATTACTCTGATTTCAACTCATGCACATATAGATGTGCCTGTCACAGCAGGTCAGCTATTGAACCTTATTTTCTACAATTTTTTTTAAACATTCAGCTGCTCTTTCTGGTTTCTATTGATTTCACCTCACATTATTCTGCATTTTACTCTTTTCTATGACTGCTGTCCTTTTGCAGTTTGTAGTTGAGAAGTCCCTCTGTAAAGCTTTTGTAAGGGGCAACAGTTTCTTTCCATTTACATTTTGCCAAAATGCATCAACTTAGTATATGCTGCAAAATATTTCTCCATCTTCCTGAAAATTTCTCTTTCTTTCACATTGTAGTACATTACCAGCAATTAAATAGTCATTTAAGTGTTCAACTCTCAAAAAAAGGGCAGAGGAAAACAGTTTACATGGCAACTTTTTTCATCATTTCTACTGTACCAGTAACTCAAGTGGTCACTGCTCTCTAAATCTCACCTCCAAGGACTCAATGAATGGCCCCAGGTAGCACACTGACTACTCTCACTCTTGGAGTGCTTCAACCACTCACATGCCTCAGTTCTTGAAATGAAAGATATGAAATATCTTGGGTACAAAGCCTGAGGTCCCAAAAAGAAACCACAATTAATTGTAGGCTGTCAGGTAAGGAAATTGAGAGTTTCTTCTCTTAAAAAGAAACAGAGCTTTAAAGCATACTCCCAGATATTTAACAATCATGATCTAATCATTTATCATCTCCAGTTTTCTTGCAATTAATTGCAAGTATGAATGAGGGCAGCAATCCTAGAAAACATAAATAGCTCACAAATCAGAATCCTGTCTGCCCAGCTGGCAACCTCACTCAGAGCTCTGCTCAGCTTTCTAGATCCCACTGGGCAAAGGAAACTTCAAAGGTTTGGTAGCAAATGTTGAGGCCTTTTATGACATTGGCTCATGCTACTTGAGAAACCATTGCTGTCTGAAACCATAGGCTCCCAAACTAGTCCTCCAGCAGCAGACGTTTCTGATTTTCCACCAACAGGGCAAAACAAAGCAGAGAGTTTCTGTAACTTGCCCATAGCTAGAATAAAAGTCCCAAACCATGCAAAGCTAACATCTAATTTTCCTATTTCCCAACAAAAATATTAGCAGTAATGAAGTGAAGACACAGTCACATAAAACATGGCAAAAGGAAAGCTGTTAATACGCCTTAGAAAGTAAAAATTAAAACTATCCCTTCAACAAGCCAATTCTTCTACTCAGAGTTCCTATCCTACCACAGGTGGGTGATGCAGAACTCATTAATTAAGTCAATTACTATAAGAGAATGCTGAGATGAATCTGACCAAGGTGAACAGGTATCTAGGTGCCACTGTCATTAGTCTTCTGCAGCATCTTTCAACATTGAAAGCATTTTCTACAGAAAAGTTTTCTCCTTCTTTCAAGGCTGTTCTGATTTAGATGGTCAAGAACTAACATTCAGAAAGATCAAAGTTCTGATCTTTCAAAAGCCAAATTTTGAACTCATTTTTGGCAGGATCCACACAGGTGAAAATTACAGAGCAAGTGAGAACATTCCCAATGCTTCTGGAAGTCTGTGTGCACCACATACTCTAAACAGAAGGCAAAAGCTGTTGGTTACACCACACTGAAAAATTATGGTTATGCTTGTAGTTTTCACATTATCAGGTGCCAATTGACACCAAAAATATCATATACTTCTTCAGTATTTTAATGTCAAGACTAAACCAGATATTCAGCATAAAATATACATTTATTTTGAACTTAACTCAAGCCATAAATTGTCAGGCATAGTCTAGGGCCCAGATGTTTGTAGAGGGAGCAGGGTATTCTTTAAGGTCAGCAAAGAAAAACAACCACCCCAAAACCCCTCCACCTCAACACTCTTGTTAACAAAATGTACTAAATACACTTGAAGTTGTAACAATCCATGCTTTACTCAGACTTGGTAAGCTCACAGGAAAACTTGCCAAGTCTGCTTGGCTTGCCAAGCTCCAGGAGTTTGCAGGGCTCAACTCCACTGCTGCTATGAACAAATGGACACAGAGTTATTAAACTGCTTTTCTGGCTGGTAAAAAGAAACCTTTTCAATTTAACTATTACCTAGCTGCCAAAAAGCTGGAAAAGCTTATTTGTAACTCAGCTACAAAATATATATTTTTCTCTCAAGGAACAGGAGGTCCAATTTAAATGTAATGAAATTCAGACCTAAGGCTGCAATCTGGGTAGATATATTGCTGTGCTTTATTATAGAGGTATTGAAAGAATCTGAAAGCAGTAGGCATTGTGCACAAAGTGGAACTTACTACGAAGTGAAAAGCAGCCCATGCTTCTTGCCTTGAAGTACAGCCACATTCTTTAAATAAAAAACCCCACTGCTGAAGCATTTGATGCCAGCTGTGATGTGGGCACTTCACCACTAGAGTGGACACACACACACCCCCCTTAAATCAGACTGCTGCCTCCTTCCAGAGGTCAACAAGTGCCAACAGATGGTAATACTCTGTTAATATTGACTTGAGCTGCAGGCTAACTGAGGATCTTGAGGTAAAACACTCCCATTCTGCTGTTCTGAGGCACACTGACCATACACCTGCTCTGGAGCATATTTTAAGAAAAGATCAAGTATTATTTTCAAAAGGCATTCCCACTCGAGCAAGTTGGAAGGCAGGTTTAATTGCATTATTGCTTCATGCATAATTACTGCAACATTAATGGCTGAAATAGTAGGAGCTAATTTATTTAAATGCTCTAAGGCACTGGGATAGCAAATCATCCTTTCTAAACGTGTATATTTATGAAGTCTTGATAATAGACAGCTTAACAAGTACTAGAAATGTTTTCCCAGTTCTGCTAAAGGGCACAGCAAGCTAATGTATTCAAGGGATCAACAATTGCCACAGGCACCAATTACAGGCAGACTGGATGCCTTTACTATTCAGAAATGAGTTAAATTCTCAAAATATCCTCTCTCAGCACACCCACAGTTTGCATGTTCTTACCAAAGAGGCTCATTTACAGTTTGCCTACTACAGCAGGTTTGTGTCTCTTGTGCAGCTCATTAATAATGTATCCTGATTAAAAAGCTCTCATTGCAAATGTGACTCTGACTGCCAGGCTCTTACTCCTGCTCAAATGCACACAGCCTTAAAATAATTGCTTCATTAGAAAATGGGCAGCACCAATTTTTTTCATGTAGGTAAAGAGCATAATTAATAAGATTTGACAGGGTAGGCATGGCTGCCTGAGACTTGATTTGCCAAAGAGTATTTCACTTGCTCCTTTTATTTACCCCCACCTCTTTCCTGAAAACATATCTGTATTTTTTCAACTGAAAAGCATTTGCTCCAGGCATATGCACCCCAAACAAATGCCCATTTAAGCCTAAAAATAATCTCCAATCTTCTCCAACAGTGTTAGCAATTTTTTTTTTTTCATGTTAGGTGCTGCTTTTGTCTTATTAAGGAAAAAAAACCCAAACAGAACTATGCATTTACAGCAAGGCTTGGTGAGACAGGTATCACTCCATCAGTACAATGGAGACCTCCTGTCTTTAAAGACAAATCTATAAAATAAGCCTGAACAAGTGTTATTTCTTCTATTGATGACCACCCACAGCTTAAATTTCACCATACTGAAGACCACAGTTTTATCAGCTTAATCTTTCTCTGCAAATGTAGATTTGATTTTTCATACAGATGTTGTTTTCACATTCCTCTTCTCTAATCCATCAACTTTCAGCATCATTCCTGCACAGCAAGGTGGCATTCAACAGGAGAGGCAAAGACACAGCTGAACAGAAAGGAGAGGATGCATGAGGGGTAAGAGGAACATCACCCTGCAGCTACACAGACTAACAACTCTTACAGTTCAAATCCTGATTATTTTTTTAATCTTATGAAACCAAGTAAGAAAGAGGAGGGTATTTCTCCAGCTCTTATGAAGTGTTCCAGAGACTTAATATTTCTCCAGCACACTAACTGCTCTAGAAGCCTATGATACCATGATTAGAAATGGCCTGCCCTGCCAAATGTAGATGTACTTGTCAAAAGATGTGGTTGAACTCTCAGCTCCTCAAACCATTTCCCTTTTACAAATAGGGACAGCTCTATTCCAAATTTTTTTTTTATCTTTACTTAAGTTTTCTAAGGAATCCAAACCACTGACACTGCTACATTAGGATTATCTTGTCCTGTATGTATGTGACACCCCAGAGGTGACAGGACTCTCATTCAAACTTCTTAAAAGTAAAACAAAAAACCAGCATGGCTTAGGACAATTCAATCAAGCACCATCAGGATGGAGAGTTTCAACCAGCATGGTCAAGGGGGTCCAAATCAGAGCAAGAGCAAGACTGATGACACTAGGAAGCTGCCCATCATTATCCTACAAAGCCAGCAGTGTCCCACTGTGGCTGCAAGTCAGGCTGAGATAACTGGAAGATGCCACCCAAGAGGAAATAAGACAAAAGCTTGTTGGCTTGTTAGGGCCAATTCAGTAATGTTAAGATTTTTGGGGGGATTTTTTTTTGTCTGTTTCAGTGTGAGCCCCCACCCAGCTGCCTATTTGCTAAACCAACCTCTTTAATTGCCTTTGAGTTCAACACATCACTGTGGAATCAAGAAGTACACTATTAATAGCTTGGCATGCATTAATGAGATATAGAGTATCTCAGCAGCATGTAATCACTCCAGACTGGTCTTAATACAACTTTCACCAACTGTGTAATTGACCCATGTGTCACATCAAAAGATAAGGTCATGCTACTACATGGTTTTAAATGACCTGATGGATTTTCTGAAGCTAAGTGGTATCTTGAACCAACAAAGTGGTTTGGGTTTGTTATTCTTAAATTGTTCTCTAGTGGTGAAATAAATGGATTTTTAATTGAGAGGTGATTAATGGTTTGTATTAATAGTTGAGGAAACATCAGCAGTTTTAGCTAACTATCCACCTGAAATTTTGCTCAGCACTTAGAATCTAGTAACAAAAATTATGTCAGAAAGTAAGGCTTTGAAATAATATTTGACATAGAAAGTAGGGAGCTGTGGAAAAAAAGGATGCTACTACTCTTACTCAAATAAGGATACTGATAAGAAGGAAATAACAGAGAAGACAAAAAAAAAAAAGATAACTGGGCAGCAAGTGTGGTATTAGGTGTACAGGCAAAAGGAAAGCCAACAAAACAGAGCACTCTGTGAACAAAGGCTGACAAAACCACGAGTCAAATATGAGGCTAAGCCCACCAAGGATCTTCACACCTGGGTTGTGCACCAGGGCTCACCACAGCCTAAATACAGCACATCATTACAGACCTGGAACAACAAAAGATTTCAACACCTCTCATATCAAATCAGGAACAGGCAGAAAGCAGAAGCTTTAACACACATGTAACCCCAGGAATTGACAGAGAAAATGAAAATATCCCACAGCATCGTGTGCATCAGGGAAGGCAAGAGTGGAAATGTCAAAAACCATTATCTAAATATCCACATCAGGATCCTATATCCTCGTGCAGAAGAATCTCTGTAGGACTCTGGTGGAGTAACACCTGGTCCCACTCAAGCAGGAGCTGGTGTTACCATAACACTGTCACCTACATGTATGTACATGCAGGAAGGGACTTAACAAGCAAGGATAGTATCATGTTTTCACACCCAGTTAGCAGGAAGAAAACAAAACCCCAAACCCAGACCTCATCCATGTAGTGCCCCAGGGTACTGTCACAAGAACAAAGGAACAGGTAGTAAAGATTTCTAACCCATTTTGGTTAGTGTATCAGAATGGAGACAGAATTGCATTAGAAAAAGGACCATCTAGAATGCCATAATTTATTAAGAAAATGATATTACTTTTGCTCTCAGTTTGCTTCTTCCCACAGCACTGTATAGTTGGCAGTTTCCACTTAGCTTATATATCACTTAATGAAGCAGAGAGTTCCCAAGCCACAAACACATTAAATTAGTCCCACACACAGTACAAAGGGCACTATGATAAAACAAGTGATAAGATTACCATACATTTCATGTAGAAAAAATACAGATGTGCATCCTTATTTCTAGGCAGTGTCTTTAAGTAATTAAACTATTTTAAGACTTCCAAGGACCAAATGCATACCCAGTACTGACTGAATAAAGCTGATAGTGACCACAACCCTGTCAGTATCCAGCTTCTATTTTACTGGATATTTCACTTCAGTCCTTCCCCTTCTTTCTTTTACTAGCACAACTCCCTTATGTTACACTTACAAATGCAGGTTCACAGATTTTGCTCTTCTTGTCACCACATAAGGGAATCCTTCAGAGCTGCTGAATGAAGTGTAATGGGAGACTTCTGTAGCAAGGTCATTTTAGGTCTGGAACCACAGTCCCCTTAGGATTCTCTATTATGGCTACAAGAACTGCCAGATTCCCTTTGCAAGTCTGTTTTCACCTCTTCCTCCCTGTGAAATAAAATTCATTCTCTGCAAGCCCTTGCATACAGTTACTTTCAGCCAGGAAATTAATACAAAGTTTTTTGACAGCTTGGAACCCAAGGAAAAAAGCAGTATTAGGAACAGAAAAGCAGAGTACTCCAGAAATTGAGCTCATCCTCTGTCACACTGACAACAGTAAACCTTTACAGTGGTAATCCCAGGAGCAGCCTCTTGTTCTCATTACAACTACTGGTAACAAGGGACATGGTGCAATCTGTAAAGCTTCCTAGTACTTCCCTTACTTTTGTTTTTTATTTATTAATACAACCATTTTCTCAGTCAGTGGGACAATCTAATGACATACAGGACTTATTTTCTAAAGTTAAGGGGTTTTTATTTTTAAAGTTAAGGGGTTTTTTTATAGAGGTGCTTTTAAATATGCTACTCCTATCCCTAAAGGCTCCAACACTAGTTCACAAAAGGTCTCATGTGGAAAACACAAACAATATTGGTAATTTAAGTCGAAATTTATTTCTTTACATGTTGGCAAAAGCTAAAAGACTTGGATCCTCAACATCTTTTGCCAAAATATGCAGCACACTGTGAGCACATGCAATCATTTCACTGGTGAATTACTTATTGATGTACTTCTCACTGAAGAAATAACATTTGAGCTTCTCTCAGAAAGCTTTCTTTCACTGTAATATGCACAAAGAAATTCTCTGGTGTACCTTGAAAACATTAACTGCATCTTCTGACAGCTGTGTACAAAGCAAAACCAAGGTAGCTAGGAAGCATACCTTAGGTGAGAATTACCTGGATGTTCATTCATCAGTGTGTTCACATGATTCCCAAATTCAGTGCCAGATGTCATGCTTTGGCTCTGAGAGGGTGCTGTACTCACCCACTACTGTGACTCCACCACCTCCCTGGGCAGCCTTTTCCAGTGCTTGACAACACTAAGACCTTTAAAACCCACTGATCAAGCAGCAGAAACTTGCTTCTTTTTATGAATAACTGTCCCAAAAAGGCTGGGCAGTAGAGATGATGGCAGAATACAGTGCATTTGCTACAAATCTGCTCTGTTTCACAGCATTCTGCAAAGGAGTTTTTAACTAGAGCAAGCTAAGTCACACCATCACCTTCCTGCTGGGAAGAGTCTTCATGACAAGCAGCCACCAAGTTACTTGTAAATGCATGCCAGGGACAGACCTCTGGTTTCTGTGGTTTCTTAGCAAGCTCCACCAAAACACTGTCAAACTGAGTGGTTACACACAATGAAAATCTGAAATGGCACCCAAGGTGACAGCCACAAGAGGACAGTCTACAAATGATGTTTGTGCTGAGGCAATGCTTTAAGTTGCCACTCTGAGAATGAAGATATGTCATCTTTTATGCAACAAAGAACAAAAAGTGGGAGAAAAACTAATCACAAGTTTACTTGAAAATTAGGCTTTTATATCTATAAACTGTGGAAACTATTTGTACAAGACCCCAAAGCTATTTCAGAAACAAAGTGAATTTATTTCCTGAGCAAATCTTCCACAAACTAACAACAGTAAAGAGCATGAGTGTTTCTAGCTTTTAATAGACTGTGGAAGACAGGGAAATAGAGCACAGAAAACATCCATACCATGATTCACTTCATTTACACACAACAGCATGACTCTAGCTGCTGTACAACTCCCTCCTAGTCCTCCCAATAGTAGTTGTGCTGCAGAACTAGACTCAGATGGGGAAAAGCACCTAAAAAGAGCAAGAGGGTATAAGATGATGTTTTCCATTTACAAGCCAAGTGAATTAAATGCAGAGGAAGACACATATTTACTCCCTCAATGAGTTCCTGCTAAAGTGAGCTCTTCAGAACACAACAGAGGCTCCAAAAGACATTCTGCACTATGAAAGCTGTGTATTATATGAAATTGTGTTCAAGTAATAGTTGAGTTTTCCTCTTATTGCACTCCCCACCCTGTGTTGGTGCAGAATGTAGAAATTTAACATCTGAGTTGAGAAACACTAATAGAATCACATAGATTAGAACCTTTGGACCTTTGAGATCATTGAGTCAGCCATCAACTCAGCACTAGCTAGTCCATCACCAGATATGTCCCTAGGCACCACACCTACATATCTTTTAAATACCCCCAGGGATTAACCACAGAATTTCCAAGTACACAGCTAGTATTTGCAAATAGCCAACAAATCTCCTTGCTCACACAGTAACCCACAACATCTTGCTCTCAGTGGTTTCCCTGTTGGCTCTGTTGTCACCATCCTGCACCACAACACCCTTTGACAAAGAGTTTTAGGTAGCATTCAAAACACTGAGCTCAAGTGCAAGCCTTCACATGAGGCAAGAAAGCTTGTGCAGTAGCTGACAGGTTTATTTTTCAGGCCTTAGCTGACTAGCAAGGGGAAGGAACATTGGAATGCCAGTGAGTCAAGTAAGGAGTGCCTCTGCTAAAATTTCAACAGTCTCACCAGATGATTAATAAGCAATATTGAACACTTCAGTAACAACAGATTTTTACCAGCTCTACCTAGAAACAGGGCTGGTGACCAATGAAACAGAGCAGTACCCAAGATCACCTACAGATGTTTCCAGGCCAGGACAGTGGAAAAAAAATACTTGTTCTAAGCAATATTCCTAAGAGGCAAGAGAAGTAGTTTTCTAATCTAGACCTCTGGAAAAAAAAATGTGGCAAAAGCATGGAAGCTGTTACATGTCTTATGGCCCACAGTCTGGTATCTAGCACCCTCAACCCATGCAATTCTTTAAGCTACCTTGGCAGATTTAGTACCCTTAAATACCTTCTTACCTTGCCCTATTATCCACAACATGAAGTCTCACTAATACTTAAGTCAGTCCACATCTGCAAGCCTGGTAGTCATCTGTCTGGAAGGACCCAAGAACACAGCATAACTATTGCTCCCTCAAAAGATATTGGAGGCCCACCATGGAATTAAAGTTAAAAAAATCCTTGTTTTGCCCAGAGCTCTCCCAGCCTCCAGTCACTTGGGCACTTACTCAGAAAAAGTAGTTCCAACCCCAAATAGGCCATCACAAAAGACAGTGACTTAATGTTCCATTTAATACTATGTCTTCCATACTGCAGCACAACATCTACTCCATTTTAAATGTAGTTTTTAAGTCTGCAGAACAAACTAAACAGGCTATCATTTCAGTTTAAATCAGGCTTAGAGTGCTCACAGAACATTTGGAATCAATTTAAGTGGATTTACAATCAGATCACAGTTAAACCACTGTAACTTCATTGTGTAGGGAAGCCTGGATGGCAGGCAAGGGAACATTTGTTTATAGTTTGGGTGACTATATGAGGAGAAAGAGGATGTCAGAAATAGCCTTCACTTTAGTGCTTAGGGATTTCAACACTGAAGGTTGAAAGGTGGGGGAAAAAGTTTATTATTTTGCTTGCACTACTCAAACATTAGAAGAAACCTTAAACCACTTTACACTTGGATCTGTCTCAGTCACTCAATTCTAACAACAGAATGTACCACCATATACAGCCACATCCAACCCTTTCTGGGGAAATACATGCAGAATTTCTTTGCTGGATCTTCTACCCTTAACAACCTAGGCAGGTTTCAGGTAATTTATTAAGCATAATTAATGCTTCTAAACCCAAGCATTTCTTTTAATCTGGCTCAATCCCAAAAATTGCTACACAGTCCATGTTCACTGCCACAGTGTTGGCTCTTCAGATAATTTTAAGATCCAACTGGTTACTTGCATCAGTCATCTTGCCATTCAAAAGATGTTTTCCTCTTCTCAGTGCTGAAAATAACAGATTGTTTGTCATCTCACCATCAGGTCCTAGCATGAATACATGTTCCTCTTCCTCAGATACTATGATGTCCTAATTGAAGTCTATGGAATATTATGATCTTGAAGGCAAGAGGATTTGACAAGTTAAGAAATGTTTCATAAAGTAAAAGGTACAGCAGCTGGATTTAAATAATCTCAATTACCCCACAATCAACATGCCCTCTCAAATATTTTTCATGCTGCTGAAACAAAGCACAAGTTATTTCAACCTTCAGTTGGAATCACCAGCCTGTCCTGGGAACTATGGTGCAACCATTTAATATATTTCCAGACTTAAAAGCTCAGATACCACAAAACAGAAGACATGCTAACAGCTGCTTGTATTCTATAAAAACTTTTACTTTGTCAAGTGTTAGAGATGCAATCAGGGATTTAAAAAGTGAGGAACTGCCAGGGCTACTGTTGGGTAACTTTTCATATAACAAAGTGCTCCTCTAAAATAATCAGTTTACATAAATACTTTTTTGAGCACTGGGAGCTCACGAGTTTCCTATGTTTAAAAAAAATGAAGAACAAAAACACCTGCACAGTAAATACAAAGTGTTCACTTGATATGACAAATTACTGTTAATAAATATGTATGCATGCTATTGAACTGTTAAAATCAACTCACATTTATTCTTCTGGATAAATCTATAGGTTCAGTCATTTAAAGCAAGACACTGTACTCAAACCTTCTCTGTTAAGTTTTCCATTAATTTTTGAGGAGAAAGAACATGGGTAGCTACAGGTTTTAATTGCATTTAGTGTCAAGGTCCCTCAGATAAGGTATAACATGCAACAATAAAAAAGTTATTTTGTTTAGTAAAGCTTTTTTTTTTTTAAGACCTATCAGGATTATTTCTAATATAGAACAATGTTTCTTCTCCACATAGCACTAGACTGAAGAGTTCTAACAAACAAAACCAATGCCTTACAATGATCAATCATATATCTTGAAGCAAATCCAATGCTGCAAAATAATTTATACCTTGGCTACTTAAAAATCCAACACTTAAGTATGTCACAAAAGCTTGCATCACTACAAGCTATTTTCTCAGGAACAGAGTGTTCCTACTTGCCCATAGATATTAGAGATACTTCACTTGCTCTGCATGCACTGCCAGCAGCTTGCCAAAATTACTAATATTACAGGCAAGTTGTTATCCAGTGTTCCAAAAAGCCATAGAAGACAACTGTGTACAAGGAAAGCCAGTAGCTCATTTTTTAATAACTTTTTTATTAATTACTCCCACTTGCTTACACCATATTAAGGCAAAGCAGAACCCCTGTCAAACTGACAACACATAAAATGGCAAAATATTCATACTACATAATACCTAAGCTACTTTCCTTTCTGGAAATCTTAAAATAACTTGTTAGCTACACACAACTTAGTTGTTGGTATCTGAAGACAAAACCAAATCTCACTAATGAAGACCTTCCTCTACACCAATAGTTGATTATATTACCTTCCTCACTATTGAGGTTTTCTTTAATATTAAGCTTCTAAATAGCTACTAGCATCACTACCTTCCTGTGATCATCAAAATACAGAAGACAGGGAACCAGCCACGTGTCTGCACCTCTGAAAAGGTGTGGGTTTCCCATTCTGGCACCCAAAATGTAGAGAGTTCACCTGAGATAAAGGGATCAGCAAAGAGAAGGTACTTCACCTCTACTAGGAAAAATTAAAAGCAGAACATAGACTTCAGATGGGCACTTTTGGGGGAAAAAATCAAAAAGGTGATTGAAAAATACGAAGCAGGAAAGAAAAAGTTAACGTCTCCAAATTAAGAGGGTCTTGTGGTTAGTAAGAGTTGCTGAAGAGTTCACAGGCATTTCTGGGGGTTTGTTTTTTAAATACAACTGTCTTATAAGCCTTCTGCAAAGAGAATAATTTAGCCCCTAGATGATGCTTTATTAATGGCATGCATCAGACATTATTGCTGGAAAAGTGGATAGATGCCCTGACGTCTCATTTCAGACCATTTTCATCTCCTACGTTTTCAAAACATTGCATGTGGCTTTAGCTGCACGACTCAGATGAACTTAATGGGAGTCCTGCAGCTAAGCCTGCCTATGCTGCTTTGAAAAATAGAGCTGCACTGGTTTGGGTTCTGTTTTCTTGAGGCTCTCCCTGCAGTGATTTAAAGCTGTTTTTTCCTCTCAGCCTTTTCTCTAAAGGTCTTCTACACTTCACCTCACCACGTCCAAGAGATCAATAGCTGAAAGCTTTGGACACCTCATTTTTCAAGGAGTTCAGTACTCAGTTTGTGTGGTACCATGAAGCCAAACAGTAAACAGCCAGGTGATTACATCCAGTCTGTTGTGTATGTGCTCAATTTAACTGCAATATGCTACTTCACATCAGAACACTGCTGTGGAGACTGAGCAGAGTTCCCATTTGTTATCAACACATGTCATTTATTATGAGTGATTACTACTTACTGTAAACCATTTAAATATGCACACATGATCCAACTTTATGGTTATTTGGGCTCAAATCAAAGCTTCAGCACGTACAGACTACACAAATTTCTATTTCAAAGCCATGTTGTAAAATACAGATTAAGAAACATATATACCATTTACAGCCTAGTAAGAATAATTTTGCTGTATTTCTGCTGATAAGCTGTAAGAATTTCACTGTACTCGTATTTTCAAACAGTTAAAAAAATGTTGATTTCCTTCTTTTTCTTTAAGTAAGAATGATAATCTTTCCCTTCCTAAGATTATGAATTACCTTGAATTGCTTATGAAAAAGCCCCCCAGACAGCTGTCAGTTTGCCTTCAGGTCCAAGCAGACCAAGTCTGAAAAAGAACCAGGACTTCACTATAACCTTTCAATTTTGCAGTGATACTGCAGCAGAAGACCAAAGGGGAATACAAAGATTGATATTTTTCCATTTTTATGCTCTTATTTTATAAAAATAAATTATACAAGACACCACATGAAGCCTTAACTAGAATAAATTCTGAGAGAAAGAACATGCAACACAAGCAGAAGCCCTTCAGATAAGAAAGCACATAATGTGAAGTAAAAAGGATCATCTGGGATAGGCCAGGAAGTGTAACTTTAGAGAAAAATCAACTGCATCACATGGATGTCTTTCCTTCATACAGAAAAGATGGACAGATGTACACCAGTACTATCAATGCCCAAGTTACACTTCTGAATTGTGTTCATCATAATGACATGAGCCTGGTCTTGCCCAGGAGTGACACAAGAGACTATCAGAAACAAGACCAGGAGCCTGCCATCCCACAGGAGTTTAGCCAGGATGACAGTTTATCAAGTTTCCTGCATTTCTTATGACCCCTGGGCTCTAGAGAAGCTGATTCTAACTAAAAATACCCGTGTCACCCCAGGGACAGCCTGTTATCCTCCAGGCATTCCCCAGCTGTCAGTTTTGAACAGTATTGGTGAAATCCTTTAGTGCACTGAAACACATTATGGAATAAGATCTTCTTGTATTCAAGTGCATTAGGGTTTTATATTCTTTGCTAAAAATACTGGATTTAGGTAAACATCTAAAAAAGGGGCAGAAAGGCAGATCTGAGACACAGCACACTACACTATTACATCCCTCTGTGGATGCTGGGTCACATACACAGCAGCTCATGTCCAGGACATCAGAGCAAATGAATTCTGTTAATGTACAGAGGCAGGGCTACTGAGCTGAGTACATTCTGGGGCTGAGCAGACACCATCCAGGATTCCTTTAGAGAGCCAGAGCACACACTGGAAGGCCACCATCCTGCCAAGTCACCATGACTACAGCAACACCAATGATATACGTGGTGAATTTGCCTGTAAGTGCACAAGGGCTAAATCCAAATTGTCAAAAATCTCAGCTCCTTAGTCCAAACAGGGTTCTTGGTCCATGGTCATTCACACTACACGTGGTAGCTGCACACCAATGTCTAAACACTAAAATGGCTGTGTCACTGCTGTCAGCACAGTGATCAAGTTATTCCAGATATTACATTAAAAATACTCCCCCAAAAAAATGGTAAAGACTTGCTAGATACCTAGAAGAGATGTGAGCACAGAACCCAGAATGGATACAGCTGGTCTCTCCTAAAGTGCACACAGGAGTAATGGGATTGATTTGGCTCCATCAGATTCATCTTCCTAAGGTTACAGATATTATTTCAGAAGATTTTATTCAAATCACAAAGCTCAGTAAAGAATTAAATACTTGTTCCAGCTTCTGGGAAACAGAAGACAGATTCCAGTACTGAAAATATTAATTGCAATACCCTTGTTCTACTCTTTTCCTTTTAAATTTTCATTACCAACCAATTTCTTTTAAAGATGAGGGATATTGGGAATTGCCAAGCCTGACACACTGCAACTATATAGCCTCCTGCTGTACATACAATGGGGATTTCAAAAGAGTTTAGGCAACAGATTTAGGCTAGAGTAATGCAAACACAGAAACAGCTCCTTATACATCAAGGATACAAAGGGACATACACATCAAAGTGAATCACTTAGAAAGTGATTTTTATTTTTCAGAGCTCTAAGTCTCAGCAGTGAGGCAGAAGCATGGATTAAAATGGCAATTGTGTATTTTTACTGTGTGAGCAGTGATTTGAGGAAAAAAGATTTAAGGAAGACTATTCCCAGTATGGTGTTGCAGCCCCTAGCACAGAAGCCAGGCATGTAACAGTGCTGGCATGAAATGAGCCTGTGCCTTCCAACAGATGACACTGCTGCAGGACACAGGCATCCAGTGGAAGAAATGGCCAACTCTCAAATTTTACACCAGCTCCAGAAGTGCTGACAAGAGTTGACAGTATTTTAATCTGGTTTTGTTTGGGGTTTTTTTTGTGTTTTGTTTTTTTTTTTTATTATTTTACAATGACATGTCAAAAGATTGATCTCAATTACTAAACTCCCTGAGACAAGGTAAGAACAACACATTTGCTGGAGAAGCAGGAGCTATTTAAAAGCAATACAGAAGCCATTTTGGGGGGGGTATCATTCATTGTATACCATTAAACAGGCAGCCATCTATCAAAATGGCTTTTTGGAATGGGATACATATTCACTGCAGGAGTTTACTGTGACTGATGCCAGTGGAGAGGAATTAACTGAAGCCTGGCAGGTGAAAGTCTGTTTGGGGACATTTACTAGAATTACATAGCAATTACTTCTGTTGGACCAGGAGAGAGCAGACATTTCCTGCCCACCAGAGTGGCTTCCAGCTGCACCTCCAAATGGAGAAATACAATAATTAAAATTTAATCAATCTTCATTATTTTTAATATGACAGTAGGTGTGGGAGTATTTGTAGATTTTATATCACAAAAGTGTGATAAAAGTGTGCAGCAGCCTGAGCACAAGCCCAAGTGGAGTTTTTTGTAAGCAGTGTTTGTATGGTTTACTGCTGCTTTGGGGCTACTGTGCAAAGAACCACAGATTTCCTTCTTCATAGGAAAGGAATACAAAATTTAGTGAAGAATTTCAAGTGAATACCAACGTGGCTAAGGGGAGCATTGGAAACTTCTCATGAGCATAATTCCCCACCAACACACCAGTAAAAGCAGGAGGAAGACAGACTCTGTCAACACAACCAAAATAAATTCCACCCAAGAAACTCCAGTCCATCTCCAACACCCAGAGTATAAAACTGTAGCTATGCAAAGAGACAAGAAATGACCAGAGGAACTGTGTTAGTTTCTCAAAGGAACTGTGTTCAGTTTCTCAAGAGAGGAGTAGTCAGAATACTGTCATTTACTGATCTGACAACCTGCTTTATAGGGAAAAATGTCAGATTTATAGGTATCAAGCTTCTAGACAGATACTCCTTCATGCTCAAGCAGTTCTAAGTGTAGCTATCCTGACAGTAAGCAGAAATAAGCCACAGAAATAAGTATTGTTCAACAGAAACCACGTAGATACCAGCAATATATTTGCACACCAAGATCAGCAAGCTAAAAGTTGCATTATTTTGTTCATTGTCCTTTTAAAAATGCAAACACTGGCTTCATTGCTGAAGAGACCTTCTCAGGGAGAAAGATTAAGTTAAAAGAGAGCTTTGTGCCTGTCCAAACACAATCTCCCCCCTCATCAGTGGGCTTTACAAAGCCTATGGGATCCTTCAGACAGCAGACCACCAGCATACACCCTGTTTGCTTGACCAAGCCCAATATTAAAGGGCTTGCCAGGTTTACATGTAACTTCTGTAGCCAAAAGCCAACACATATTTCCAATTCTGAAACCATGTTTTAAATATTCTGGCTTTTCTCTCATGCCTTCCTTAGAATGCTTTCTCAGCACTATCAAGAACTTGAAGAGAAGGGTAGTTTTCATGTCTTGCACCCCTTGAAGCACTGTCCTGGTTTTAAGTAACATATTCCTGCTTCTTCCCCTAGATCTGCTGCTCACACCTCCTTATTTCAACTCAGCATAAATTAGGAGCTGCCTGACAAATAGGAGTAACTGTTACCAGAGAAGAAAAGTCTGCCAGCACTTTTCACTGCTATCTTTTTATGACTCCTCCACTGCAAGAATACCTTGGCATTTTAGCACAAGCCAGCTCCTCCTTGCTGCCCAGATGGCCTAAAGCACGTTGTTAGAGATCCCCTCCCTCCTCATATACCACAAATCACACACCATAAAACCCAGTAATTGTGCATATATTCTGTTAAAATGATGGTCTCTGATGTATTCTCAGTTTTTGAGAGATTACAGCTTCTTTGTGCACGTGAACACCATGTGACCAGCACAGGGAGAAGGGGTTTTGTTCAGATGTGCCTTTGGGATCAACTTCCACTTCTCAACTTCCTCCCCTCTTCATTAGGGATGGTTTTGAGTAACAGATACCCAGTCAGAACAAAAGGGAAAAATCTGTAGATTATGAGTTCCCAAGCAGTTATGCCATAAGATTAACTAGGGATATTAGGAACATTAATTCATGTCCTTCACCTGCACCACCTCCATTTTTTTTTTTTTTTTTGGTCTTTCCTGCAGATGCACAAGCAAAAGCTTCCACCTTATCTTACTAAAATACCATGTACACTTAAGTCTGTCAGGAGTCTATGCTGCTATCAGAAGAGCTGGTCCTACCTCTCATCCAACAACTCCAGTGTACACCAGGAATGTGATCTGGCTGAACTCTAACCTTCAAGAGCTCATCCTGCAGCTGTGCAAACACCAGTGCCTTGGCAAGGAAGAGGGAAAAGAACACACTCCTAGGGAGAAATGAAGATCAAGCTGCTCTTTTTAATGGCAACGTGCATTTATATCAGATTAAAGCACAGTTCCGTTCTGGATTTGAGCAATGATGAAAGCAGAGCCCAGTGCTGGGAGCAGCAACACACTCAACAGTTGGATGGATTTGGACTTTCCAATGGAAGTGGCACCTTGAAGGTGAGCCCTGCTCAAAGCTCCCAGTGTAGAAAGCTGCTGTACCCAGCACCACAGCATGGCATGGTGCCACCAAAGCAGCCTGCAGCAGGAAAACAAGGACGAATGAGGTTATCTTGACATAGCCAGATTTCTTGCATTTACAGATTCAGTCACAACATTAAATAAAAGAAGGGAAAGCAAAGCAAGTCAATGATCTCTGCCTATATTGCCTGCAAAGCAGCATACATTAATAACATAAACATTTGCAAGTAGCACAAAACCACATGTCATTTTTAACAGTAATGAATGCCAGCTGACACCAAGCACAGGCTGTCATATTGCTAAGGTGCTCCAGACACCTGTCACTCCTTGGCAACAAAAGGGAGAAAAGGTCAAGGCACTGTTAGGAAATCCAAAAGGGAGACTCACTTTTCTACCAAAATTGAACTTGACAGGAACCATCATCACAAATAATGCTGAGAGGTTGAGATGTTACTGGTTACTGATGGCTTCACTGCTACCAAGCTGTCTTGGTAGAAGACCTGGCATAATTTGGCCAGTTAACATGAAGAAAATCAATCTGCACTGTCATTTATTAATAAATATAGCAATATTTAATTTTGGATGAGAATATACAGTAATATATATTAATACACATAGTATTTATATGGCATATACAAATATATATATACACACACACACATACACCTTGACTAAATCCCTGCAGAACTTAGAGCTAAGGCTCATATATTCCATCATCTTGCTTTCCAAATCCTTAATTGCTTTTAGAGGACTGCAAAGCCATCCAGCAAGAAGAAAGCAAGCAAAATAACTTTGTCACTTTTAAAAGCTGGCAGACCAATTTTGGACCTCCTTCACTCTTCTAACAGCATGAAGTCACCCATGGTTATCCACATCTGTCTTGATGGGGTGGAACCAGATTGTACCACACACAAATACACATCCAAACCACTTAGCTCTTGCTTTTCCACTGAATGGGCACCTGTACCTTTTGGGGTTTTAGCTTAAGCTTATGATTACTGACTATACTGATGTTTATGGATATACTTCATGTTGAATATCAACATGTATTAATATTATGGTGGTCTCAACCTCTAAGTAATCAGTCTTACTTCTCCTCTCTCTTCTGACACAAGCCCAGCTGCAGTTAACTGTCAATACATATTCTGAGCAAGGAGATAGAAAAAAACCAATTATATGCTCTCTAGAGTGCATAAATAACCAAAAGCTTATAAATAGTCACAGCTATCTGCATGTGCTCAGCATCTCCACATAGAGTGGAAGAATAACCTGTTTCATACAGGTTACTCAAAGCTTTTACAGGTGCTCTGTGCTATCACACAGTCCAATTCATTCTAACACCAGCTCAAATAAGTGATGCAGGATTCCCACAGCCTTGCAGGGACCCTGAGTGAGAACTCCTTGTGTCATGTCCCCAGCTACAGGGCTCTAGCTCTTTAAAGGGCAGATATCCTTTGGGTCAAATACAGTCAATCCACTAAAGTGGTTTTACAGCTGAAGACAATCTGAAAGCAGCACCTATGCTGCTCTGGATTTCCACTGGGGATTGGACTGATCATGAAGGACATGGTGTATTTTTTACCTCTGACTGTTGTGCTAAAAACAAAACAAAACAAAACAACAAACAACCCAAAGTAAAAAAGAAAATATACATAAAAAACCTCCACCTGTATACATGTGGTTAGAGCCTTTGAACTCGGGCAAATAAGAACTCCAAACTTCTAGATTCCCTCACAAACATAAGATATTTTAAATCCTGTATGTGCACTTAAACTAGGTTACAGATGCCTTTTATAAATCCCAAAAATAATCTCTAGTGGTTAATTAATGAAACTAGATAGAGGTATTTTTATCATTAGTGCTTATCCAAGTGAAATGGCAAAACTATTTTCTAGCAGTATTTAAAAAAATGGAGTCTGTATTCAGTTACATTTGTCCTCTGCCCTAGCTTCTTTGGGTCATGATCCTAAAATGTCAATAAACCTTAAAATAATCAGGACCAACTCAGCTCATGATGCAGATATTAGAAAGAATAAAATGTTATATTAAAAAAAAAATGGTAAAACCACCTTTCGAAGCTAGTGTTCAAATAGTTTTTGTAGCTGTCTATGAAGCAATATTAAGACAAATCAGAATGATCAACCCATCAACTGCATGCATCAGTAATACAGAATATACCAGCAGCAACTCCAAGCATGCCAGAAAAATGCCCTTAATGAGAAAATAGATTTTGACAAGACAATTTCTGTTGGCCAGAAGCTCAGGTAAGGGTATAATTTTGCTTGACTTCCCAAGCACAAAGAGATGAAACCCTAGTAAAATGCTTCAAGACTATAAAATTAAACACCAAAACAAAGTGTTTCAGTGTTATGATCAAGTTACTCATGGCTTTAGAAACATCAAGCTGTAGAGCCTGACCTTACTGCTGGGCAAGCAGCTGGCAGGCAGGCAGACTTCTGTTCAGACAAGAAAAGTGCAGCCCATGCAGAATAACACACTTTTTATTCACAGGCACACACCAATAAATAATACCATCCCACATAGCTTAGAGCAAATAAATTAATTTTATTTCAAAGAACTGCCAGAAAAGTATAAAATAAACTTACCATTCAGTGATCTCAGTGGGATGGCTCATAGGCAAACAACTACCTATACACTTCCCAAAGTAGGCTCCAAGTTAAATTTCAGAGTACTTTGGTGGTAAATAAGAAATTAAATGGTTTTGTGAGACAGCATAAAAGCATGACTCATGAAATGACACTACACCTTGACTGCAACCCTTGCAAACTCTCTGGTGCTACCTAAAAACTTTTTACAAATAGCTGTGCATACAGAAGTGCAGGCCCCTCCTCATACATCAGCCAAACAGTTCTGTAAATATCAGGGGTTTTTTGTAAATATCAGGGTTTTTTTGTAAATATCATGTAAACATTCAAGTCTAACTGCAGCAGATAGAACTAACTGAGTAAAAGTAATGCTTGTCTCTCTCCCGAAAGACTGAAATCTTCCAAGCTGTGTTAAGTTACAGGGAGGTGGTGGAGTCACCATCTCTGGAGATGTTCAAGAGGTGAGTAGTTGTGGTACTTCAGAGCATGGTCTAGTGACCAGGGAATTGTTAGGTAGAAGGTTGAACATTGCTTTTTGAACATGGCTATTTAGATCCATGAAGTACAGGTGAAAAAAAAATCCAAAAGCCACTCATACCTTCAACACCCCAGCCCCATTAATTCTGCTTAGTAAAAAGCAAAACAATCAAAACCCCCAAATAAAATGATACGTGCAGGACCTTACTCTATTATCACTTATTCCAATGGAAATCAGGAATGTCTCTGCTAAAGGAACTTTATTTGTAGGGGTATAGGCCAGATATAAAGCAAGACAGTAGAGGCCCAAAGGATAAACATGTAAGGAGCTGTATTACCAGATACACATCAATGTGTAAGTAGATTGATTTGAGAAAAAGCTCTCTCAAAATGTCCCCTTCAGTGTAGCAGATCATACACTGCTAATGAATGTGCTAATCACAAGTTATTCCATGATAAGGTTTAGTTGCACATTTTGAACTTTGATAGGAATCTGAAATTTGGCCTTCTCTGTACCCACAAGTACTGCCATATGCACTGGATTGGCCTAGGTACATGTAAAGATAGGAGCCCTTTCCCTTCATTTCTACTAAAACAACAGGTTATTCAATATTACTGAGTTGGAGCAGCCAATGTTTTTCAAGTCAATATTCAAAGCTGGAAGAAGAGTTATATTTGATAAAAAAATACCTTAGCTTTTGGAAAGAAAGTGGGGTTGAAATCCAGAGCAATGAACCCTTGAATTTCAAAGATGGTTTTGTTTGATGGAAAAAAAACCCCTCTAGGTTGGTGGTTTTATGACTTCTGTAACATAGGTTTAGCTTCCCTCTTAAAAGCTTCCTCACATTAACTTATCTCCCTTCTAAACATCAACTTGCATTTTCACAGGTGACATAGTTAAACTGCAAAAACATTTACTGATGACAGAACTCTGGCTTTGAAGAACACATTACTTGGGAGATGGGTAATGCTTCACAGTTAATGGCCTCAAATTTAGAAAGTAGCATTATTAGTGCTTTGTTGTAAGTTCTCCAAATGTGATTTTTCACACTAAATTAAGCATATATTTTACAGAGAAGAAAATCAGTGTGCCTCTCATACACCCCTTATGTATATAAATATGTGCCAAAATAAAAACCACTATGAACTTATTGTCTGCCCAAGAATCCCTTCTTGAAGTAGTCTATTGCAGCATGGATTGGATATGGTAGCATTTCACCTTGAGATTTTAAGGCCACACTAAAGATCTTTACATATTTGATATTTTTATACACTTGATTCCTTGGAAACTTTAGGATTAACATAATTATGAACCCAAAAAACAAGAAGTCAATCATGGATTGAAGTTGGTGAGACCAGCCTATATGCAATTTTGAATTCTTCAGACAACTGGGGAGGTGAAATATGGATTAAATTCTCAGCAGTAGCAATATAAACTAGGCACTGTAAATCAGCTAAGAAAGAATTAGGATACATTTTTAAGAACAAAAAGCAAAACATTATCTGGACAATTTTGGCTTAGGTTGGCCTACTGTATTTTATGATATTCCAAGAAGTTTGGCAGGCTATTTGCAGGATCTGTTTTCTGTAACTATTGCTACTACTAAGAATGTTTTCTTGAATTGGAGCCTATGAGTAGCTTTTCTGATGGGCAGAAAGGGGATAATGTTCTGTGCTGCCCTAGATCTTCTGCACTTTAAACCTGTGCAGGAGGTTGACAAACAGTGCAAAAGAAAAAGCAAGCACACATGTAAAACCTGCTTCTCAAAAAATTACAAAGAGACAGTGCTGAGTCTCAGTGTTTTTGCTAAACAGTGTCCATTACTGTGCTTTCCAGGTCTGCAAGTTCTGTACTATAACTGTCATTAATATCCTACCCTTCCTGAACTGATTCATGTTCACCAAGCTGAGGGGTTTGGATTCCTTCCTTTTTATATGTTTCAAAGCCAAATGAACAAGGAAAACAACCTACAATAAAACACCACCACTCCTTCACTCTAGATATGTTCTGCTACCTCAACACAGAACTCTCAGTACTAATAATGCTGCTTCAGACAGGTGAAGGTCTTGGGCAGGTGCTGTGGAACACCTGCCAGTCCCATGCTGCTCTCCATAACCACAAGAGCATCCATAAAGGCTACATACATGGACACTACATAGGTTTCTGTCAGGCACCTACATCTCCTCATGATAGCAACACCTTGAGGACACTGAATCCCACCTTTTGCCCATCTGAAAGCACCTATTCACAGAGAGTAAGTTACTTATTCTGGATGTGCATGCATTTCTGAGAATTCAAAAGCTAGATTTCCAAATTACAAACTGGAAACCACACAGACATTTATACTTTGCACCATCATGATACAGCATTGCCACAAGCTTACCACAGCAACTGCTAACAGACACACAGAAGTAATGACTATTAAATGCCTATTGCCATTTGAAGTATTTGAATAGGCAACTGAAAAAAATTAATATGTAAGTATGAAAAGAGAGCTAAGTGTCTGTATTCTTGTAACTCTTGTTAGAGAATTTCACAACTAGATGTTCTTACTTTCAATTTAATGGAGGAAAAAGCCACTCTAAGAAAGTTGCATTTTATGTCAGCAGTTACTGCACTTCAGTCCTGAACTCACTACACAAGTCCTCATGCTTAAGGTTTTCTATTGCCTAGCTGTACCCTCAGAGTTGCAAAGTCAATTGGAAACAGAAAGTACAGGGATGGAAGTAAAATATTACATAAATCAGGGATAAGTACACAGAAGCATTAGAGCTCTATTTTTTTAGTTATCCTATCAGACACAATCAATTCAGCAAGTCACTTGTATAAGAGGGCTAGAATTCCCACGTCTGCTTTCCATATTAAAAAAAAAAAAAAAAGTTTTGTTTGAGAGGAAGGTATGAAAATGGAAAAAACAACTGCAAGGTCTCATGCAGCAACATTTCAGATTTCATGCTACTGGATAGTCCGAAGAGGTGACAACTAAGATTGTGGGGAGCATTTCATAGCTATCAAAAAAACCCAACAACCCAACAATTTCTTAAAAGCTTATTATCTCAGCACTGTGCTCACTCTGAGCTTTTAAGACTTGAAAATTTAGCTCTAAGAAAGAAACCATGATCATGCATTTTGTTCTTTAGTAAATTTACCTTGCTCATTCAACACTGCTCACATACAAGGCTTCCCTCTCAGACTCCACAAAGCAACAGCTTTCCAATCTGGGCTTACAAATGTCTCTGGATTCTCAGGACAGAAGAAAATGCAGCATCAGAGGATGTGCATTACCTTCTCCCCTTCCTGCTTGCCACTGATTTCTCCCGCATGGCTCTACACTGCCAGACCTCAACACAGAGACCATCTATTTCCCTCCCAACCCACTCATTCTGCAATACAAGAAAAGAACACTTCATGTTAAGTACATTTCAGATAAACAGCACTTTCCAGTGAAGTACTGGGAACATTTTTTCCTTCACACTGCGTTGGTCTGAAAGCTGCCATTCACAAATACCTGAAGGGTGGGTGTCAAGCAGAAGGGGCCAATCTCTTTTCAGTGGTTCCCTGTGACAGGATGAGAGGCTATGGTAGCAGGTGAAACACAGGACATTCCAGCTCAACAGGAGGAAAAACTTCACTGTGAGAGTGACTGAGCCTGGCACAGGCTACCCAGAGAGGTTGTGGAGTCTCCTTCTCTACAGACTTTCAAGACCCACCTGAATCTGTTCCTGTGTGGCCTGCCCTGGATGTTCCTGTGTTGGCAGGGGGGTTAGACTTAACCTCCAGAGGTCCCTTCCTACCCCTACCATTCCATGCTTCTATCTTCCTTGCTACTGTTTCCACAGAAACATTCTCAAATGCCTTGAACTCTTACCTGATATTTCTGATAGAGACTTTGATCTTGCTCTGGTTTTACTTCCCCAAGCATGACCTGAAAGTAACATTCTTGTACTCTTTTACATTTGAAATCTGCTATATTTCAAACCTCTGATGTCATCAGGACAACTTTATATTGTCTCCAGTGCAATGTATCTGCTCAACAGATGTGAAACAGATCTTGTGTTTTACTACTTAAGCCAGCTACATAAATAATTGAAAGAGACAGTGTTTTGTAATGATGCCCAGGTATTTGTCTGTCAAATCTTTAACAGACAAAACCCTGTCACTGACCTCCTGCTTCAGGATGCTGCTGAATTGTTGGCTTTCCTCACTAATGGTATTAGTGCACACTGCTACTGCAGCCAGATACAGGCTGTATATTTGTATTTCATCACTGCAGTCATCTTAGTAGTTTTTCTATGTAGACTTTCTTGCCAGTGTTAGGACAGACCCAGCAAACCCCAACTGCATACCCTGAAGCAACTTGGCAGCAGTGACAGAAAAGGGCTCAACAATCGGGGTAAGAATCACACTAGGAGGACATGAATTTCCAGAACCTGCTTCCCCTTCTGCTTTTTTATCTGTTTCCTGGAGTTCTGTAATTTGAAAAATCAAGGTGGGGAAATTAAGGGAAAGGCAGGAGGACAATGATGAAGAACTAGGAATGGAAAAAGACATCAAGTCTAAGGAAAGAAAGCAACATTGAGATTCTGGCAGTTAAGCCAAACCAAAAAAACCTCAGAGTTCACTGCCTCTTAGCACTTTGATAACTTAAAATTCACCTCTTAAAGTAATAGGTAGGTCTAATCACTGTAGAAAGAAAGTACACTCTTATCTCCATTTTTACCTGCCATCACTAGGCTACAGGCCTGATTTCTGCTGTTTTGGCACTCTAGCTGCATGAAATTGTCCCACTATAGGCATTCAATTTATTTGTCAAGGCAGCTGAAAGCATATTTCCTGGGGACCCTGTCACAACCACTGCAGGAAGAAGGTAAGCACCAGCCCTCACCCAGCAGCATCTCTCTGAAGCAAAGCCCATGATGCCAGTCACCCAAGTACACTTACCAACAAATCTCAATTTCTGAATTTTAAGTACCACTTTTCCCAGAAGCTGAAGGAAAGTCAATGAAATGTAATGTTTCAGAGACACCACAGTTTGGATCCTCCTGGTATAAGAATGATCAGTATCAAGATGAACTTCCAAGTGTATTAGGGGTTTTAATATACCAGTGTTGAGATGCTAGGAAAGGAGACTGCAGTATGTTCTCCCCAAGCATTTATAAAGATTCAATTAACTTAAATTTGATCTTAATGTATACCTTTGTAAGCTGTGTATACATGTTGTGTGTGTTAAGTCTGAGCACCAACCCATTTCTTTCTGATATTTGGAAAATATCAGGGAATAAAAGTTATGATGAGCCCCAGTGCTTCACTGCTGCAAAACTCATTTACATAAACTTTACTACAGTTCCTCAGGTGACAAAACTTCACTGAAATAAAACAGATACAGTAGCAAAGATATATTCACCAAGGTGCTTTTTAATTCAAGTCTATAAATATTTACTCAGTATAAATCTTTGGAAGATTAACTCAGAAGGTAGTTAAAATTCAAATCTATTTCATTATGATGTTAAAAGAGCATTCCCTGTACACCACACATCCAAGCAGGAAGCACAGGTAAATATTAAACTTGTCCAGAGCACTGGGAAACAATCAGGAACACACCATATGCACAAGCAACAGTACAGGAGTGCTGGGTACTCAGCTCCCATTCTCTCAAGCTGAAGGACTTGTTCCCTCATGAAGCTTCTCTTTCATGAGCACCACTCCATGCCACAAACTGATCAATGCTCTTAAATCTCACAGCAGAAATACAAACAAACTCATCTTTCTTTGTGTAAAGGTAGGAAGGGAATTGGAGACACCTCTCCCTCCCCTATATCCCTCTGAGACCAAAGTTAGATTCTTTCCAGTCTTCCAGGTAAGCTGGCCTCACCTAAGAGCAGACTTGCCTTTCATGTATCCCACAGTGGTACCTCTGGCTAATAAAATTCCTTCCTACAGTAAATAATGAAGCTACTTCAGGCTGGACATCCTAGAGGCTTAAAACTACACTTAAAACCCCTTACTAAAAGGATGATTTACAATCAGCTCAAGTCAAATTAAAGAGTATTTCAGAAAGAAAGACATGAATCAAATCTTATCTACGTGTGCTAAATTTGTCTCAGAGCTGTGAAAGTGGCTTCTCCACTAGGACAAGAACACACCTGGGAAATCTCAGAAGATGAATTTAAATTTGGCAAAAAATCTGGCTAAAGAGTTAGAACACATTTAACATTTAGAAAAAAAAACAAAACTCATTATTTCACAAATGTATTTACATTTTAGTTACACTTTAAATATTCTTTTATCAAATAACACGATACAAGTTGTAATTTCAATGGCATTGTAGGGCAAAATTATGACATCTCTTCAAAAAAGAAGGCAAACTAATTTCAGTCCCAGCTAACCTATGTTCTTCACAATTCAAAAGTAACAGCTACAGCTTTTGCCAGGCTTATTATTTGCCTATAGAGTTCATAACAATTCTATTAAACTTAATTGAATTTTAGCCCAAAATGTAAGTTTTATAAATACAAGCTCCACTTGAAATATTTCCATGAACACCAAGAAGCTTTAAAAAGAACATCTGCACAGAAGGAATAAACTTTGTCCCTGATGTCTCATATCATATGGCTTCACTGTACCAAAACCCTCAGTTTTCCTTTTGCAAACATTAGAAGCTTCAAGTGAACTAACTTAATTTGAAAAAGGAAACAAAAATTTAAGTTGTTAAACAGAGGGGTGAAAAATAAGAGTATTTTTAGCTCCAACTTGGAGAAGTTTTTCTTATGACAGATAATATAAGGGGTATGCATCAGCAAGACCAACATATTTAGTTACTCTTACCTCAATAATATACAAAACCACATTCTTGTAGAAGCAATATAGTATACATTTGGTAACTCGATTGTAACTCCAAGCTCCATGGACCAACAACAGCTTCTCCAAGTATGAAAACTGAAAGAGAAAAAACAAATTTTTACATATAGGAAGATCTGTTGAATAAACCAGGTTTAAGTAAACCCCTGTCCCAAGAAAGCAAAACCAACCAGAACACCCACAACCTTAGATTAGCTATGAAAGTTGCTCTTCAAGGACACTACTTGAGTAGCTTAGAACAACATGGGGGGAAAAAAAAAACAAAACACACAGAAAACAACCCCACAACAGTTAAAAAAATTCAGAGGTTTTGTTAACAAAAAATTGGTTTTCCTGGAAAAAAAATTTAAGTGGTCTTCACTGCCTTTAACCAGCAAGAAGACTTCAATTAGCATATTCCTATCCTGATAGCAAAATCAAGCAAGGTTAATGTAATATAGCCTGCTGGATTGCATATAAATGTGAACTCTTCCTTTCAGTGTCAGAGAAAGACTCCTGTGTTTGAGGTCTTAAAAGGTTCAGAATGTCTTTGTGATGAATAAAAGCCTGGCAATTAGAACTGTCTTGAGCTGAAATAAAATGCAGAAAGTGGGGAGCACTAATGGAAAAACAGAGATGCACAGTCTTGGATAGTGACTGAATACCTACAATAACATTTTCAGACTACAAAATACATGCAGTCTTGTTTTATAAAAGCATGGGGTTTTTTTATTAAGAAGAGGCACTTGTAAAAAAAAAAAAGGCATGTATATTAATCTGGTTAAAATGTGTTTTTTAATGCTAGTTTGAACTGCAAACACAGCTCAAATTCAGCTTCTCATTTCAGCAGCTTTGAAAATGGACATGCATAATATTCTAGTCTTGGCTTTGTCAGAAACCTTTTTATGTCCTGCAGCTTTCTTCTTTTGTCTAGTTAGCTGGAACTGGTGACTAGGTTTACAGTTCAGCATATGGGTACCTGAAGGGTTTTTGGATACAAAGGTGGGACTTACTTGGCCTTCATTTTTCACAAAGTGACTCAATAGGAAAATCTTCACTTGTTCAATTTAGATTTGACATCATTTATTTTAACCAAAACTTACTTGAAACTGAAAGCTACTGTAATGAATTAGGACTGTCATGAGATAGCTTTGCTCCCATGATTTCCAGCACTGAAATCACTGAACCACAAATCCTGTAAAAACAGCCTCTCCCCCATGCATCAGCAGTTCAGATTTGTTAGGATATGCCATCAAGAAAGGAGAGAAAATAAAAGTAAACCAAGCTGCACAGTTCAGTCTCTGCCCAACTTGAGTCAGGACTAACAGTGGAACCCTCACAAGGGAGTAGTTGACCTGCTAGTCATTTAGTGCCTCAGTTAATAGGCAGCACAGCTGCAGATTTCCTCATCAAAATTCACAAACACACCAGCAGTGATGGGAAACTTGCCACTGTGTCCTGACAGGTCACCCCACACACCTCTTATAGGTAATAGCTAGATACACCCTAAAAACTTCTCTTCTGAATCTAACAAGCTATGAATATCAGGTGTACTGTCCTCCAGAGCTCAAGGCAAACATTCTACCATTAATTGCTCTGTCTGTACTCTCATGAAAATGAGTGTGCTGAACAGCTCAGCAAAGACAGTATTAGTACCCTAAATAATGCTGTTCACACTGGTGAGGAGTCCCATTAATATACAGCAAGGAATTAAATTTGTTTTAATACTGGTCTCTGCTACTGGCATCCCCAAGCATCCAACCTCCCTTGTTTGGACACTACTGCATTTATGGCATTTGAAATTAGAAGGGAACATTCTGACCATCTGGCTGGCCTACCTGCAAAACAGTTTCTGTAAGCTCACAGGCAGCTCTGTATCAACTCTAGGATAGCTTTTTAAATAGAGAGGTTAACTTTTAGAAAGGTGTTCCCCATCAGGGCCTAAAGCATTAAGTGATGCCATGCTGGGGGTGGGGTTGGCATTAAGACAGTGAAAAGCTTCTAAAGATGACAACTGAAACATGAAAATTAGTTTAAGAAATAAGTTTCCCTAGTTAAGAAAAGAAAACAGTCCCTAGACACCAGATGCTCTCTGGATTAAGATAAAGCCTTTTACTGAGGAAAAAAGGTATTAAATTTTACTACTGTTTCTCTAAACAGTTAGGTCATTGGATTTGGGAATTCTCTAAATATCTGGTGCAGTATCATTTCAAGGGGAAAGGATGATTCAAACAGATGCTCCTTGCACCTGTGGAAGCAATTTGGAGTAGATTCAAACACAAGTTGCCTTTATATTTTTATTTTATAATTTACTTCCCCCTGGAAACCTGAACGAGCCTATATAGAGACTTTCTCTTCCAGAAGTGCCTACTTGATTGGAAATGACCATTGCACACCACTGCATTTGAAATACCATTTTAACACTAGATGCTCCATTATAGTGCTTGTCTTAAACTACTCAATAAGAACATGCTCTGCCTTCAAGGCATGCACATCAGCAACACTCTGGTGTTACTCTTCTACACAATCACACACACAATACAGTTCCTCTGTGCTTTACTATCTGAGTGTTAAAATTCTGTGCTGGTGTGACCAACTTTTATTTCATATCTAACTACAAAGATTCATTGCTATTGTCACTAACTCCCTGACTGGAATTCAAACCAAAAGCAACTTACTCCCACATTCTAAGATTCAATCCAAAGACAGGGGGTTTCATTAATGCAGAAACAACACATGAAGATGGAATTACTTCCTCAGATTTAATGTTACTACAAATAACACAGAGGAATTGAGTGTGTAGGACCCACTATGGGCAAAACTCTGCTTATTAAAATGGCAGTAATAAATGACCCAAGGGAGTCTAATTAGAGATCATTCAATTAAGTTATACAGCAAAAGCAATATATAACCTACTAAAGTTAAAAATGATAAAGTCATTACAAAATACCAGAGACTTGATTATAGCAGCTCCTATAAAGCTACATATTTAGGAAATGCTACTGTTATGACAGAATAAGCCCCAGATAAAACAGCCTAAAATTATGAAGATAAATTTGGTGAAAACATCTCAGTTCTTCAAGCCTGAAACCCCGGGTGCTTCATCAGACTGCAGAACAGAGCTGCAATACAAAGACAGCCACTTAGCTTCCCAGCAGGTTTAACACAACACACAGTTAGCTGTGCAAACAGCAGCATTATCCAAGTCTTTTCAGAACCTCACTTTCTAGTGAAACTATCAAAAGATGGTAATATTTCATCACTTGCTAGATCAAATCTCCCTACACCCTGCCAGATGGGAACATCAGCTGATGCTCACAGATCATGGAGCTGACACTGGATCATCTCTGCTTCCCCTCAGCTCCATCTGCTCTTGCCTTGTGATCAAACACACCTCAGGTGTAAATAGTGTTCAGAAGATTTCCATCAGCTGAAGCACCTCCTTCCTTTCTCGTGTTAAAGTCTTCAGTCCACATCTTTATTTCTTTGGTAAAACAAAACTTGTTTTTGTCTCTCCTCTTTAGCTAAAGCAATGACTGCTGAATTTGATGTCACAGAGTCTGGGAGCACCCAACCAAATAACATTCAAATAATACCTAAACTGAACACGTTGGCCAGCTCTCTAGACTTGTGGTCAACTCTTGTATACCTCATGGAAGAAAGGGAAATATTAAAAAACAAAAGAAGAAGAATTTCCAAACCACCAAACCTTTATGCACCTGGTTATAATGCCTACTCTGCACACTGCCTTTCTGACAGGATTCATAGATTCATAGATATTAGGGGTTGGAAGGGACCTAGAAGATCATCTAGTCCAACCCCCCTGCCAGAGCAGG
>JAOEGS010013865.1:0-20051 GCA_025447755.1 Corythornis vintsioides
ACATTGAGCAAGATTGAAGTATTTTCTACCCACCAACATTTTTTTCCAATGCAAAGAACTTCAAAAGAATTATTATAATTTGAGTAATGTAAGAAAATTTATCTTAATGTGACAAAACCTCAATTCATTCATCATAGATTGAAAAATAAAAATGTAGAACAACTTAATTTTTTAGACTTTTATTAGGATGGCCATCAATTTTGAACGATCTCTGATTTTTAAAGCATTATTTCACAAAAGTCATATGTGAGGAACACACATTACTGTTTCTGAAGAAGGTTTTTGAGCTTACCTCTGTTATTTTCAAAAAGCTTTTAAGGTTCTCATTCAGTTTTTCAACAGCAATTTTGCCTGTGGAATTCACATTTATTTTTGTCAAACTGTAATTCCTGATATATGGAAAGAGGATTATATATGTGTGTCTTTAAGTGAGAATGACTGGCTCTATATATAGACATGTTTAAATCAAAGCTTTATGAAGTAAAAAAATATATTTTCAATAGAACTTTGAATATTTAGGCCTCTTCATTCTAAAGCAGATAAGCAGCTTTCCAGAGAGTGCTTAAAGGAAGCACAAAAAGGAGCAAAGGAGATAGGTGGTGGTGCAATTTTTTTTGAGTTTACTACTTCTGCTCAGAACATAACCATTATTCTGACTAATGGTTGGAAGAAAAACATGTACTTTTGGAAATTTTTGGAAAGTAATAGAAATGGCTTCCTGTTTTTTATTTAAAGTAATGATATTTTATTTTTTTTTAAATTGTTCCTAGAACCCACAAATAGCAAATTATTTTCCTTTAAAATGTACTATATTTTAAAGCATTTTCTATTGAAATTATTGATTTCTTTCTAAAATTTGTGCATTTACAAGTCTTGGAGCTGTCACTTGATAGCTGTTTACAGCTGTGAATATTATGAGGATATCAGTAGGACTGTGTGGGGCATGTTCTTTGTCAAGTGGTAATGGCTGCTCAAAAGCTTAATCTGAAATTTATGAGTGACACTTGTTTGTAAGATTTTTTTTTGAGAACTGCCAACTGCCTTTCTACTTACCTCCATTGCAAAAAAACCCCACTTCAGAACCTGAAGAAAATGAGTGATTTCATCAAAGTACTTTGTTTAAAAAAAAAAAAAAAAAAAAAAAGGTATGTCTAGACCTGGCCTTTGGAAGGGGTATCTGAAAGCTGCTGAGGGCTCTCAGGAGAAGCAGTATCATGGGAACAAATGCAATAGAAGGTTTCATGAGAAGTGCAATGGCAGTCCTGGGTGTGCACTGCCTCTTGTGTTAGGAAGACCAACAGGAATGTGACAACACAGCCCCAGTTGAAGACTAGCATGACCAGAGAGGTCTGGCCAATTGATAGTGCTTTATGAGCCTAGGTCAAATGGAAAATAAAGATGATTTTGGAAGCTAAGGAAAATTAATGTATTGACAGTAGCAAATACTGGGAAAGAATAATACTTAGAGTCTCCCTGCTCTATTTGAATATTAATGTATAATACAGCAAGCATGTCTTAAGTGTGATGAACTGTGTTGAAGATGTCTTGTTAGCATAATTCAATCTTGACCTTGATCTAATTTTGTCTTTCAAGGTTGTTAATCTAATTGGCACTTACACATTAAAGAAAACAGAGGGTTCATACCACATAAGAATATTCTCATTATTTTTCAGGAGCCCAAGCTGGTTTTGTAATGTGAGAAGGCATGCCAGCTTTCAGGAGGACTCTTTCTTCACTCTCTAAGTGAAAATAACATTGACGTAATTTTACTGACATAAAATTTTGGTGTAATCTGATGAAGATACAAAATACAAGAAAACTACCAGCTGAAGGACTGGATATTTGCAGACTTTTTCTGGCTTTACATGAAAAAGAATGAGTCTTGAATGGGATGGGAAAGCATGTCAGGAAAACCTCTTATCTTAAAATACTGCTCATTCAACTTCCTGTGAACAGTGGCCTAGTTATTATCAGCCTGGTCTCCAAGGGGGACTATGTGATTTACAAGTGTTACTTGATTCATGATTTACTCATCTGGGTGATGCTTAAGGCATTTTTGGAAAATTTTGTATGATATATGACATAATAAGCAGTTTAATAGATCCATGGTTTTCATTGTTTGGTGGATGATTTGTTGATTTGTTTGTTTGTTTGCTTGCTTTTTAAATTTTATTGTTTTGTTTTTGTTTGGTTTGTGTTTTTTAAGGTTGGTGGTTTTGTTTTTGGTTTGGTTTGGGTTTTTTTTTCTTTTTTGTTGTTGTTCTCTGGTTTTGTAGTCTATAATGTATTATTTAAATATTTAAGACCTTTTTAGGTGAGATAGATCTGGAGAAAAAAATGAGTCAATGCACAGAATCCCTAATTGAATACAACATATTAGGAATGCTGTAGGCATAGATAGCATAAGAATATTTTGAGTTGATAGTCTGTTGAAATAGAAAGCATGAACTATGTGACTTTTTCATTTTTTATTAAATTTAAAGCTGGCACAGATGACTTACTTATAAAACTGCAATTCATGCATATCCACCATGCATATTAAAAATAGATGGTGAAAGAAGTTGGAAAATATATTCATTCAGTTTCACAAAGAAAAGCAGGAGTTCCCAAATTTGATTTAATGGTGGATCATTCCTCAATTTGAGCATTTCTTTCAGCCTCTACAAGCCTGCCAAATTCAAACAGCTAGGACAAAACTAATCTTTGGGTTATTTGTAGTTTGCTCTTTTCCTTTGAAGTCATGGATGTATGAATTATAGTCACAATATCCTATCAATTGAGGTATTGCTCTCACAAAAATTTCCATTAGATATTGATAATATCTCATAATGTCTTGGAGATAATTTACTGATGAGTCTTATACAATGTTTTGTTGCAAGGAACAGCTATTTCAAAGTAGTTTAGTGAATGATTACATAATATTAATTTTGTTTAATGAAGGACTTACAAAATGTCAAATGTAATTGAGTATATTGCTTTGATACATGAACATGTCAGCATTTAAAAATTCCATCTGAATTAAATTACTTACTTTGTCTTTAAAAAAGAAATAAGAAATGGGTATAACTCACTTCCAACATTATATAAGTTAACATCAAATGGTAAAGCCAGAAGTCCTGCCTGTTCGAGATTACTCTCTGTTTATAGAATCAACAAAAGCAAAAGGCCTAAATTAAACCTCTGGAACTGTGAAAGCATATTACCAAAGCCTTATATCATGCTTCTTACTTTCCTTGAGAAGATAATATTATTTTCTTTTCTTTACTTGTGCTAACAAGACAGATATTCTGCCTGACATATTGATACAGAAAAAGTACAGATACAAGCCAATCACTTTTAAAAGCTAGAGATAAGAAGAAAGGACTGCAATTATGTGATACCTTTCCATCTCAGAATCCATTGCAACTGTCTTCCATGTAATTGTAAGGAAATGCCTGTTCAGCAATTTGTTGTTATATCAACTTGATTTGCACAACACATTTCTTCAACTTTTCCCCCTCATGTTTTGATTTGTTAGCACAGCTCACCAAATATCTGTATGTAAAAGAATCATGTTAAATAGCTTACTTAGCCCTTTTGCATAGTTTCCTTTTAACATTTGTTCCGTTCTTTGCATTCTTAAAAGAACAAAGCATCACTGCCAATTTTTTTTCTGTTAAGAACTGCTTGTTCTGCTCTTCTATAGTGTTGGGTGTTTAATTGTTCAGCTGGCCTCAATTATGGAATTGGTCTTAGCATGTAGGTTATGTGCTGCTGCAACAGCTGAAATTCCACGTACAGGGGCGGAGGTTTTGCTGTCATGCTGTGGCTTCAAGTTTGAGCTACTGGAGAACAGACACACAGAACTGATACTGTGTCTCTGCAGAATAAAGTTAATGAAATTTTGCTCTAGGCAAGTTAATTTTCTTTTAGGATAATATTTTGTTCATGAAAGAATAACCACAAACACTTTGCTGTTTCCAAGTCATCAGACACCTTTACCTGGAAAACAGTTCTGAGTTATAATTATGAACCAGAAGTGACTAAAGAGATGGTGATCTTCTTTCTCTGTAAACGGATAGGGTAAGAGAGACATTTGCATACCTCTTTTGCTATTTGAGACATGAGCCACTGCTCCTTCAGGGCAAATAATCTGTGTCAGTTCCCAGGAGAATATCCTAACGATTGGATTATTCATATGGGGTACACTGCCATGCTGGCTGCACCATTCCCGAGTGACACAGCTGCCAAATCTATGCAACTAAATGAGTTTAAAGCCACTTCTCCCACATTCAAAATGATTTCCTTCCTCAGTGCTAGGTCACTGTGTAAAACAGGCCACTGACTTCTATTTCTCTTCTTTCTAGTTAATGTTTGCTGATTATTCATTCTCTGATGATGCTTTCCAGGAGCTGAATTGGACCCATTTCTTTGTTCTGCCAAAATCCAATACAGAAATAATGTCATACTTGGAACACCTACAGCATCAAATCCAAACAAAAGAACAATCTAAATGAAAGAATCATGCTCTTTATATGTGAAAACAGAATTCCTTGTGTTGTCTAAAACACAGGAAAAATGTTTAACTTTGTTTAGGCCTTTAGTAAACCTTCATGTTGTCATCCCTGATTGCCCTCAGTGGACTAAGAGAAACAGGTATTGAACAAGCTTTTCATATCTTCTTTGCTCAAAGATTCATTACACTGGAGCCCTCTTAAAATGAAGTGTCATCCTTTAAAGTTAATCCTCACAATAATGTTGTTATGGATCGTCTACATCTATCCTTCCTATTTTCTTTTATTTGCTACTTTTTTTTTTTTTTTCCCCCCCAATTCTTTCTCCTAGTAATCAAAGCAACTTCAATTAAGAGGGGTCTCTTCCACGTGCAGCACATTCTCTACACTGCTGCTTGGGACTGAAAGCTTTGGGTCACATTTCAGGATATGGGAGTGGATCTGTTCTAGAGTGAAACTGTAGATCTATAGAAGTGTGATATATTTTACTCTCATTCATTAAAAATGCAGCACCTCCCATAGAAGATTCTCTTCTTTTTCATAGAAGATCATTTTTTCCTTAATATGCTCAGAGCTTTCTCTCCCTCTTCAGACACTGTAAGCAGCTTGTATTTCAAAATGAAAAGGCTGCAGTAACATATGACATGCCTCCAGATGGTTACCACTGCAAAGCTTCAAAGGTTCACCATCAGTGAAAGTGTGTCTTTCCCTATTGTTACAGTGCAATTATATTTTATATGTAATTTATATGTAACTGCTACTACTGTTTTTACCTTTTACTCCCTATTTCGATACAGGTTAAACAATAATTGTAAGAGACGTAGGCGATTTACAGGAGGAGCCCAAGGGATGCTGCAATTGGTATCACTGTGGCACAGATATAGGAATGTTTGTCCAGCCTGAGGGCTGTGACTGCCTCAATGCTGCTGCTGCTTCTGAGACAATGTGATCTGATTTTCCAGCATCCGTTCAAGTTGGAAGCAAGAACATAAAGATTGTCCCCAGTACCTTATGGGGTTAGGCCTAAGCTGTAGCATTTTATTTGCCCTACTTTACTTCTCTTAGTCATGTGGATTAGGTCTTTTGCAGGAATTTTATCATGACACCGTTTTCCATAGAGTTCTCTGTCTCCTTAGTCGTGCTGGTGAAAGATAAACGAGGCTAGTGAACAAACAAGTCACAATTATGGAGTGGCTTGACCCAGCAGCTTGGTTTTTAATCCTCTTGATGCCTTGCAGGCCTGGCTTGCTGTTCCTGATCATTTGTGGGAATGGGAAAACAAGGTCCAATATGTCTTGCATTATGGCTATGGCTTTCTGCTTCACTCTACTAACTTTGCTAATGTGACACATCCACACTGGTTGTTTTCCTCTGAAGTCTTGCTAAAAATTGTTAAAGTGACTTAAATCTGTTTCTTCAAAGCAAAATAGCATTTGATTGCCAAAACAATAGCTAGGAACCTAACCCTCAAACTCTTTCTTTACGTGTAGTAGTCTTTCTGTCTTTGCCTTTGTTATTCTCCTATCTGTAGTGGAAGAACTAGATTTTTTGTTCTGAGCCTTTGTGCTCTATGACTATATCATATAGGACATCAAAACTGTAGTCAGCAAGCATTCCCTGGCACTAAATGGTGCTCAGACCTCCACGCTTGCAATTTAAAGCAGTTCCTGGCATGGTTTTAGCTCAGGACTACTGGTAATTCCACTCTGATTTTAGGGATTGGGAGAATTTAACAGTATGAATGCAGTCCTTTCTGTGCCAGACTGCCTTAGAGACAGAAAATGGTCTCATGCACTTTTAATTTTATAGTATGGAGATAGCTTTCAGGTCACAATATGCATTTGCATCTCTGCCAGCTTTCTGGCAAGTACCAGTTACTACTGCTCTTTCTAAGGTGGTTATTTTAGACTATAAGAATTAAAGTTGTGCAGACATTTAGCTTTTAAAAGTTAAGATCATTTCAAGGCATTAATTATTTTTCTTATCCTTAAAAATAGTGAAGTGTGACATTAAAATGGGGTCACAAAAAGAAGGAACATGCTTAAGTCATAAATATTTCAATCTTTTTCCCAAAAATAATTTAATGTGTTTTTTTTTTTTCTGCCAAAACTGTTACTCAAGTTTTACCAAAATATTTTTTTTGTCATTTACTTTGAACTTAGTTACATATTTACTGATTTTAGCACCCTCTCTTCCCCCTTCACTATAAACCTAACCAAAACAACCACCCCACTTTCTGTAAGCCCACCCACTTGTGGCAGAAAAAAACCCAACATTATAGGTTCTATATGGACAGGTGGCTAGCTATTTGTGAATTGATAGCCATTCTCTTCCACATACTCTACGGAACAAGCTCTGTCTTTGTTGCTGTTGTGTTTTCTGTTTTTCTTTTTCCCTCCACACAAAAGCTTGGTTTAACTCATAGAAGTCTAGAAAGTTTTATATCAAACAGATAACCTGATGGGAATATGATAGCTGTAAAAAACAGTCCCTCATTTGCAACAGCAGTCATTAGGGATGGCATGACAAAATGACTTCTCTATTGCCAGCATCACTTTCTAGACCCTATCTACTGCTAACATTTTTTATATGCAAACACTTTGTAGATACCAATTTCAACTACACAACAGCTGCAAAGCAAAATGAGAAAGACCCAAAGCCAGGTTTGTAAGTTTCTTTATGGGCAACAATTACAGAGAAATTAAGTAAATTATAAAACAACTGAACCTGATTTTCTTTTCCTTTTTGAAGTATGTAAATCAATGAAGTCCTGAATAGTATAAAATCTTCATCCCTGAGTATAGAAAGAAGCCCAACCAGGCTAAAACAAATCATAACAAAGAAACAGTTTTCACTAAAATGTAATGTGTAGCTGTTAGACATACTGAGCTCTGCTGAAAGGTCTCTTTTTATATTTCTTGGTTTTGTTGTTAAGGCATGGGATCAGTGAAACACTTGCAAAATCAGTTTTTAGACAGGAAAGCAGACATTTATCCAGGGAAATAATTTGATTTCTAAGAACAAGGAAACATTTGAAAAACTGCAAGGAATAAATAACAATTTGAGCCAGAAAGCTCAGGTTCTGTTCCTGTTTCAGGCATCCCTTTGGAAAAAGGTTTTATCCCTGGCAGACCTTTCATGACTTTTTCTCTCTGCCTAATTAATTGCTTGCATCATTTTTGCGTCAGGCGACATTTTCCTGAATATGTAAGGACATAAAGAACTTAAATCAATTTTACCATTTCCTGGAGCCAGAGCTATCAGAATTTTGGCTAAGGGTAAGCTACTTTTCCACCTAGAAATGCCTCAGCTAAAGGATGTTGGAGGCTGTGATAGTACACAAGAGAAGGACAATTCTGTACATGCCCTGTTTCTTATATTCTTTCCCTAAGCATCTGATCCCAGTCCCTTTGGAGATAGCACACTGGAACTGTTGTCTGACCCAATACAACTTGTTTTTATGTAACTGTTTTTTTGCTGACTGTCTCCTGTGGCTCCTTTCAAGCCTCTCGAGTGCTTCTAACTTTATGTCTTCAAAGTGGACTGCAGCATTTTTTTTTGTTCTTTTAAACTGCCTCTCCCATCCTTCCCCTACAGTTCTGAGAAACAAATTAGTATTTTGTTACTGCTTGGCTTGAAATCCCTACTCTGATATTATACCATTAGAGAGGCTGCAACAACAGTAACCATTTTGAAATGATTATTCACAAAAAAAACCTTCCAAGAGAGTGTGTCATTCCATGGCACAAATCCACAAAATCTTAACTTCTCACTGTAGCATAATCACCTGTAAATACATAAGAATATACATATTTTATAGTGTGTTTTCCAAACAAAAAATAACTATTTAAATTGTATGCACGCAGTATGCTTGCATTTATTCCCACTGTTTAATTACGTCAATAGTATTAAGCAGGATTTAGAGATTAAATCAAGACTGATTTTTCTTCCTGAGTAGCTTGACAATAAACTGCATGCATTTTATGTTGTATCTGGATTTTACATAATAATAATAATAGATAGTGTTAATACTCTGGACTTTTTATATAGAAAAATGACATTCAATGAAATCAAAGCATTTCAAACTTCTATATACTTTGTGTTCCCACAGATGAGTTAGAAACTTTAGTAGAAGTCTCTATTCTAAAAGAACAAGAAGTACAAACATTTATGATAAATCATGTACTTCAATGGAAGGAGTTAACATAATCACCTTAGTTCTTAGGTCCAGATTTTAACACCAACTGAAGTATCCTGATACTTTTCAGGTTCCCAGTATCCATGGACCCAAGTGAAATAAAGAATCATCTGTATGAAACTTTGAAAATTAGATCACCAATGGCAAGGTGTAGCGAGATGTCCTTAAAAAAAAAAAAAAAAAAATTTTTTTTTTTTCCTGCTCATTTTGCTTCTGACACATTCCTCTCAACAGAAAGTATTTGGGTCTTCATGTGTAGCCTTGGAAGCTCAGAACTCTATGACTGAGAAAATATTCTCCATCACTTTGGCTTTGCAGTTTTTGTCAGTTGTATCCAACAGATCATCTTGTTGGTCTCCTCTCTGCATACTTACTCTTGCTTTTATACACTTACAGATTTATACTTAGCTCCATTGTCTCTGAGGGTAGAGCAGAATAATGCATAGAGGTCACTTCATTCTGTCTCATGCCAGTCATAATTCTGAGGTTATGTATGCAGTCTTTAACTGACACAATGAAGCAGTTCAAATGATTATGCAACTAGTTTTGATGATAATTCTCCCTTTGGAAAGCTCTATAAAAATACAGATTTTTATCTTGTTTTAGAAATAAGAGATTGTGGTAGGTTATGAGTGAAATAATGAATGCAACTCAAAGGAGCCTACCAGCAAGAAGTTTTTCAGTTAGATTGTCAGATGCTGTCTTCATCTAACCAGATGTGTTTCTGATCTCTAACCCTGACATCCACTTGAATGGATTTTATCAGTAGTGTAGGAAAATATAAAAAGCTCTTAGAAGCTTGCTTAGGAAGCTTTCCTCAACTTATCTTTTTGCTTTTCTTGAAGAAACATTGAAATTTTCTCTGTGCAACATAGATTTTTCAAAAAAAAAAAAAGCCTGATTTTTCTCTCTCAGAAATTTATTCTAATTGGAAAGGCCAATCATCTGTATATACATATTTACTGAAAGGAACTTCTCTGCCTAAGCAAACACCAGTAAGAACATTTATTTTAGTAAAGAACTATTTGAGTATACAGCATATGTCTCAATACACATGGTGGTGCACATTTGGTAACCTTGAAAAGTGAATATATTTTGCTTCAGCTGCTGCTAATGTGTTAAGGTGCTTGCGGAAATTAGAAACGTTTGTGTTTGTTGTACAAATGACAAGGGCTTGTGTGCATTCATTTTGCAATGTATTGCTATCTTTCATTAATATGTATGTAATAAAGAATACTAGGTAGGAATTCTATCTGTAGAGAGATGGCACAGAATAATTTATATTTATATCACTTTATGTTATTCTCTTTTGAAAAATATCCTTCAAATAAAAGGGAAGATTGGCTTAGCTGTCAGATTTCTTCTTTGGTTGCTTCAAGAGGAAAGAGTTGTCCTTGGATAGTGTATTTTTTTTTCCTTAAAAAAAAAGGAGAACAAAATATGAATTACAAATGCTATATAAAGGAATTCAAGCCTTCAGAGAAAAGAAAAAAACCCCATCTTCTTGCACTTGCAAGAGGGAGTTAATTTTATAATTCTGAACATCATGTCATCATTTCCTATAATATCCCATAATGACCATCTGGCACAGTGAAATAATGAAATGTTGACTCTGTTGAATATTTAAAGAGAATTATTCTTATTATGGGTTATGAAGGCTATTGTTAGTTCATATAGAAGTGCTTCTCACTGAAATGAAGATGTAAATCATTGTTACTTTTTTGCATCTCCATTTAGGATGAAGAAATTAAAAGGACTATAATACAGCTTTGTTGTTAGACCTGAAAGCTTTTGAGACAACCAAAGATCAAAAAAAAATTAATTGAATCACATCTTGAACTTAACTTCAAGACCCGTGTGATTGGTCCACTTAATGATATGGAATATAAATCTTATCTATACAATGCCCATGATTGTTTTCTAACAAGAAACCAAGTACGAAAGAAGATTGGGTACTGATATTTTCCTCAAAAAATAAAAAAAAAATAAAATAAAAAAAAAATAATTGAAATTTAGCTACTATCAACTGTTTATAAATACTTACAAGATTTAACACTTCAAAGTGATGCTTAAGTAGCACTATTTATTTTAAAAAATATATTATATGGCAACTTATTCTAATAAGACTGGGAATAACCCAAAGTAAGGCTTGTTTTACTTTTAAAATCAAAACCCTTCTCTTGCCTATTTTTCCACATTAAGAGGATCAAATACAATAATACAGGTATTTCAAAGCTCTTAATTTTTAAATCCTGCTCCATGCATGTAGTTATTTGTGTGAAGGTATGGATTTATCCATAGGCATAAAATTAAAACTGCTTTAGGCTTTGTTTACATGAAATGCATAAATTAATATTTACCACAAAAAAAAAGTGAACTGACAGGTTTCTCAGGAAAAACATCTGTTTGGGATTTTATAACTAAACTGATGGTGCTATGAATGTGGTCTCACTAATAATTTTGGACACAATTTCTACAACAGTACTACAGCTTTTTAGAGCATACAACACATTTCAAACAAACCTCCAAATTGTCACAATCACAGAAGAATTGAGTGTGCTTCATTCATACTTTCTGCACACCTCAGTGCTATTTACATGTAAATTATTCAGATTGAGATTTTTGATACAGTTAGAAAATGAAGCTGAACTTCTCTGGTAATTTTTGGACTCAGACATTTGGTTTTAAGATAGGACTGGTGTCCAGCATTGTAACTCCTTTATCCTGTGCTGTGGACCATCCACTCTCCAAAAAGTAATTGTTTTGTTCCTGTAAAGAAAGAACAACAGCTAAGAGAAAAAAAGAGGAAAAAAAGGTGGGAGCAGATAGATGTGGGGATAGAACTAGTAGAGAAGGTGAAGAGAAAGGGAGCAGGGGAAAATGTGTGGGAGGAGATGGTGGGAAACCATGTCAATACAGAATTTTGGGGATTGAAAGAGCTGTGCAGAGCAAAGAATGGATCCTGAATAGGTCTATTGGACTGGATGAGCAAGAACATGATTAGAATTAAGAATAAGGAGTTGGAAAGAAGAAATGCTGACATTGTCTGGGTGAATAGGATCAGGTTTGACAGAGCAGAGAACAAGGCAGAGAGTGTGTGCCTGGAGACTGTGCACTGTCAGAGCTTGTTTGGAAGCCCAGGTCCATAAATCTTAAGAAATAGCCTTATGCTGAGCAATCTTGATGCTGTGGAGGTTTCCATCAACAGCAGAGCTATGGGAGCCCAATTTTTCACAGACTTACAGCCACTATCTCCTATGTCCCTTCTCTTTATCATCCCTCTTTTTGACTGGCACAGTCCCTAAACTGTAGCAAAACACCTGCTTTCTTCTTCCAAGTTTTCTTCCTGCTTGGCTGGACAACAGCAACTGTGTTATGGCTGCTTTAGAACTGCATGTGTGTAAATGGGCCTGTTGACTAATGCCTCTTGAAAAGGATAACTTATGGTCTGGTTTTTGTTTTGTTTTGTAACAGTACTGCCACATGTATTCACTCTTGTCCTCAATGATTATACGGTAGAGACAGAGGAGTGTGAGCCCCAGCATATGGTGAACTCATGGTGTTTAGAGTTTAATTTCTTCAATTCACAACCACTTCAAGGAATTCCTTAGAATAACCAGTTCCTGCTTCAGCAAAATAAAACTCAGAAATATACAGCAAACTGAAATTGCTAAAATGGCTGGTGGCCATAGAATTAAAATATGATCTGCTGAGAGCAACAAGCACCACTTCCATTAGTCTGTTAGAAAAATATTTCATAAATATGTATATAGTGCTCTGTAGTTGATAGAATCTTTGCAGAATTACTAGTAAGGTTAACACAGATTGCTCTAAGTTTTCATTAGCTAAATGATGGTGATCTGCTTTATTTTTCTTTTCCATAGTAAATGTCTTTTTCTCCTACTTTCTGCTTCACATGAAAATAAATTAGTGAGTGAATACACTACTTTAATGCCTGAAATTAGGAGAATGCCATACTTTCTGTCTCTCCATTACCATATTGAATGTTTTCAAGTTTCTAGAGCCAAGAACTCATAAGGTGTAATTTATAAAACTAAGCATGCAAACTTAATTATTTCAGATGTTCCCGACTCTGTGTCCATAGCACACAAGCAATGAATATGATTGATGTTGAGAAGGATAAATGATGACTGAAATGGCAACTATTTCTATAAAGTAAAATAGGAATGTAAACTTCAGAGCATTAAAAAGATGTATCTTCAAATGAGATTGCTAAATAATTAATGTAGTCTTCAGTAGTTGACAATGATCCTATGCTTACTCTTTTAAAAACATAGGTGAGCACATTTTTCAGGCAATTAATTCCAAGGCAATGTCTTAAGTATATCATTGCTTGAAAAATCTTTGAGTACTGCTAAGCACCCAAATAAAATAGTGTTATATAGTGTGTGCAAAAGACTCACAGAGATTTCACGTATAACTTTGCAACCTGAACTTTATATTGTAGTTTTGTAATTTTAGTCTATACTGCCCTGTTTTCCCAGTGACATAGACAGAAGATGGCACTGTTTATTCATTGTTCTAAAATAAAAAGCTATTTTCCTGCTCTTTCAAGGGGAAATAAATGTTATTATACAGGGAAAACAGGAAATAAAATGGAAGTTATAAAATCTTTAGAGAAATAGATACTTTCTGCTGAGTCAGGACACACGCCTGTAAAAGCTGCAGTGTTGACAAGGCTCAGTCAAGAGCTAACTTTTGTCATGATAGCTGTACAAAGATCAGAGCCTCTGTGAAATGAGTCCCTAACATACCTGGGTTTGATTCCTGGTCAGGGAATATTCCTTGTGACTTGTTCTAGGTAATCCTGCTCTGGCAGGGGGGTTGGACTAGATCTTCTAGGTCCCTTCCAACCCCTAACATTCTGTGATTCTGTGATGCTTGCCACCTTTATCCTTGCAAGGCATGCTTTCCAGTGGATTATATTTACAATTGCATGCATGGGCTAAGACCTAGGGCTAGCCTGACTTGGCCTTGCATGGTTCCAGAATCTCTCTAGTTAGAAGATACGGCACTGTGCAGGTCCTAATGAGAGTATTTCCTTTGGACATACATTCTTCTTTTCCCTTCTTTGCCTAGATGATATCTTGGTCAATCTGGATTCTCACAATATTTTTTACTGTGACACAATTTGACTTTCCACTCTTCCCTGTAAGTTTTGAAGGCCTTGGTCCTTTCAGAGTAGGAGGTTGCATTTTTGAAACATAAAAAACAATGCCAAACTTGCCAACAGCTCCTGTAGGTATTTCATAATCTCTCAGCACTACCTTGTAGCTCCTCTCAACATTTAGTTCATCTGGGACTTAGAAGAACTATGGCATTTAGAAGTTTTACTGTTTGTGCTGTGTGAATATTCAACATTATGTATCTAGGCCACTTGGAATTATTTGTTCATATGTTTAAGAAGGAGAAAGATCTGCCCAAATGAGATCTAAAGATCCATGGCAATGATGTTTAGGACTGTGCCATTACACAGGTTTTTGAAGTTTACATCAATGTTTGTTTTTCTTCACCTTTACACTGTGATGTATAACAAAATTAACTTCCTGGTGATGAAAGGAATCTTGGCCCTCATCTTGCTTAAAGCTGTTATGACTCTGAATACTGCAGAGGTTTCATCCAGAGGGGCTGAGAGCAGCTGTGAATGGACTATTTAACCCAAGAACTAGCACAAAATGATACTGACCTCCAGCTGCCTAAGCAATTCATTTACTAAAGAAACAAATTGGGAAGGTATGTACTTTTATTCCAGGGTCAGGTCAGTGTGCAATTCCAGGTGAAAAATGATATTCTTCCCTGATTCTGTGTTTCTGTGATATAGCTACATGTAGTTCTCTCTTGTACAATTTATATAGTAATTGTGTCAAAGGTAGTGTCTAATGGCAAATTCTCAACTTTCTGTTGTGCCATTTTATCTATTTATTTATTTATTTTTAAAAGGCAAATTAAAAGCAAAGTGTTAAAAAAACCCAAACATATGCAGGTCTGTACAGTAGAATGCATAATGAAAACACAATCAGTAATTCCAGTTCTAGAAAGATTGAAATAGGGCTGAGGGGTTGGTGTTCAAACTTCACCTTGATGCTAAAGGGACTCAAAATTACCCTAGCTTGCAATGGCTATCTCATATGTATTCCAAACCACAGGCACAGACATCTGGTCCTTTCTTCCACTTCAGGCAAGCCTGACAATGTCAGTGAATCAAGAGGCACCTGACTGACTAACCTGCTTTGTGCTTTAGTGACCATAATAACTACTAGAAGCTTTTTTGAACTTCATTTCTAAACAAGTTATTAGGCAGACATACCAGATCTGAAATAATACACACACCCCCACACAACCTCTGCATTCTGTTACGTGTTCCTTGACACATGCAGTCTCCCAGTGTTATGCTTGAAAGAAAAAAGTCCCTGCCAACTCTGACTGTAAATTCACATTACATTAAAAGCAGAATAAAGGATTAGAGAACTAAAAAAAAATTACAAGCTGAACAAACCTTTATAGTCTGTAGATTTAAAAAGAAATATCTTTTTCTTGTTTACTTGCTTCAAAGATGAAAGCATCTGTGTTAGGATTAAGAAAGCCCTACATTTAGGGGGAAAAAAAAAGGAAAAAAAAAAAGACTCTTTTGTATGGAAAAGTGAAACAGGCAGCCAAATTATTCAAGTTAAAGCTATAAGATGCATGATTCTGAATTCTGCATGTGACAGACAATAGGCTTATACACCTTGCACAGAATTCAATGCAATAAGCAGAAGCTAGACATGATAAAGGGGAGGGGTTATACAGTACCATTATAAAGACTAGGCTTTTACTTTCAAAGCTTTTATTACAAGGAGTGCCATCCTTTTACAGACCTGATCAATAACAAAAGAACATATCATACATTTTGCTATAAAAAAGTAGATTAACTTGCTGTCTTGTGGCCTCTCAAGACTTGCTGTACTTTCTAGCCCAGAGGTTTTGAGTCTTTACATATATTCTGTGAAAAATAGCGAGGTTTAAAATGATCAGAGATCACTAAATGATGATCACCAACAAAATCCATGACCAAGACACTCTGAAAAAAGGCAAAGCTTTGTCTCTATATCACACTAACCCATGACAAAAGATAAAGTGCCAGCAGAAGCAAAACTTAGAGCAAAAAGACTCTACTAACTTCAGTATAGCCTCTTTCTATGGAAACTTCCATTCTGCATACAACTAAGCTATAAATCATCATTAGTACCATGCAAATTTTTCCTTTCCTAATGGATTAAATATCTGAAGCTTATTATTTTATTAGAAAACTATTATGACTTTTGAACACCCAATATGGTGTTTAAAACAAAAGCAGTGATGAATATTTACTGGGAAACGGATTTTTTTCCTTCTCTTTGTATACACTAGATCAATAGCTACTTACTTGTCTGAAGGTGATGAAAGAACAAAACATAGCACAGATCAGTAAAGCTAATGTAGGATTTGATCAAATTAACAACATATTCATCAGTGACCTAGATGAAGGTTTGCAGTGTACCTTCAGCAAGTTTACTGATGGTGAAAATAGAGGGGGTGGATGACACACCAGAAGGCTCTACTGCCATTCAGCAAGACTGGAGAGTTGGACTGTGGGAAACCTAATGAAGTTCAACAAGGGCAGGTGTGGAGTCCTGTGCCAGTAGAGAAATAGCCTCATGCACCAGAAGAGGTTAGAGGTTGATCTGCTAGAAAGCAGCTCCCCAGAGAAGGGAGATAACAGGTTAACCTTGAGCATCAGTGTGCTCTTGTAGCCTAGAAGGCCAATAGTATCCTGGGATGCATTAAGGAGACTGTGGTCAGCACATTGAATGGGATTATTTATTATGGGATTCTTTACTGTGAGAGAGTGCTGGAACAGACTTCCCAGAAAGATGGAGGAATACATGATAGTAGGTAGAAAAATGAGGTCATGCAAGTCAAGAAAATAAAAATTTTTGAGAGTACTTGTGTCAATTAAAAAGCCCCAAATAATGGGAATTAAGAAACTAGTTTGTCTTCTCAGTGTGTGATCTTTAGCAAGTAAGTTTACATCTGCATTGTTCTGTATAGATAAGTTATTTATAAGTGCTTTTATTTTGTAATATTCTTTACCTATGGATTAAAGAGTCCTATGTTTAAATTAAATATTCTAAAAATGTCAGTAGAGATGGCATTGAAAATATATCCTTTAATGAATTCAGTAATTATTCAATATTGCATGTGGATTTTAACAGCACCTATATCTAGACAGATGTGACTTCCTGTTATTTTGTATTGCAGAGTAGGGGAAAATGTATGCAACCAAAAGAAAACCTTGTAAACAGCAACAGCAGGAACAACAGAATAAACTGTGGAAAGATAATTGAATGGTTCCAAGCACTTTAGGATGTGAAAATCTTAAAAGCTGTAAAACAGACATTTCTCTTAAATGGTATCTTTCCTGCTGGTGTTAAACACCTTGGTGAAGAGCTGTAGGGTTTTATTTGCACCACAGGAAATGACTGTTATTTCATACATGATGCTTTAAAAATGTGTTAGTATTTAAATAATAGCACAAAAGATCTTTATATTTCCTGCTATAACAAGATCAGTTTCAATAAAACAAAGTTTTAATCATACTTTTTTATCCTTGACTTGTAGCATCATTTTGCACCTCCAGATGGCATTACAGCAATGTGATCTCTGGTATTTTTGTGAGCTTAAGGGTCCTCAGCCAGTCCCATGCTGCTGATTCCTGTAGCAACCTCAGTCAGCAATCTTGTTAGCATTTGGGAATTAAAAGTACGATTAAACTGAAAGGAACAAAGTTAATTGCACACATAACTTTTTGTTTCAAAGACTGTTTTAACTTTTTTTTTTTTTTTTTTTTTTTTTTAAGTGCCTATGTAGTGCTAGCCAGTATCCTGCCAGACACTTCCTCAGACCTGTAAGTTGATAAAAACTAGTCACTTATCAAAGAAGAGAAATGGTGAAGTTAATTATGGCCTGGTAGCACAAGCCCCCTTAATGACATTCAGAATATCAATGAAGCCAATGATTTTGATTGTCAGAAGTAGTTCTGAAAGCTGGACCTTTGGAGATATCATAGTTGAGTCTTCTTTAAAGATAACTAAGAGATCTATCATTTCAAAAAATCTAATTTCACTTTAATGGACAACTTCAATATTTGAGCTGAGGTGCAGATTAAAGTCCAAGGTGAAAGTGATATCTAACTCAAAAAGCACTTTAAAACCCAACACTTAATTACAAATTTGGATGATAAACCTTAAGACAAAACCAACAATCATTTTAGCTATTTCTTTTAGCTGAACAAAACAGTGACTTCTAAATAATAATCAAACTGGTAGGAAGAATAATTGGGTGATATCCAAACCTCAGTTATAGCAACTTAATTTGAGTAAAAGGTTTACGTGGGGTTGGGTTTTTTTCTTCTAGAAAATGTGATTTATTTTGGTACTTAGATTATTGCTTTTTTACAGTCCTACACCTCTAGAGTAAATAAGAAAGCTGGAAAGCAAAATTAATGTATCTTACCATTTTAAAAAACTAGTTTTTGCTATTCTATATTATCCTGATGATAGCATGAATTTGTCTTAGTTTCTGTCTGTAGCTGTGGTCATGTTCTAATAAGCTTTGCCAATGCTTGGTTTTTCCTTACAGGATGACTATCAGAAAATATTGTAAAGGCCATAGCAGTTCAGAACAAACACAGGGTTTTTTTCTGCCATATAAACCCATCACAGCTTTTACCAATCTACCCACATTGTTCTGTTCATGCTGTTTATTAATTAGTCCATGCTTCCAAACTCAAAAATGGTGAATTTAAAACTTTTTATAGCTGTGGTTTCTAGAAAGTTTTTTAAAGAACTCAAACCCCGTGATTCTAGGTTTAAGCTACTGGGAAGAGGTTGGCTTTACTAAGATACTTTTTGTAGATTAACTTGATCTGGCTCATTTGAAAAGTACAGATTATTAATCTCTATTCTCAAATAAAGATATATAGTGAAAAAAAATTGGGGAAGATTCCTGGAATGTGTGGCACAAGGAATGTCTGTGGTTAGTCAATAACACTTTTATATGGTTTACAGTGGTCATTTCATTATTTGTAAATATTAGACACCATACCATTTTGTTCCTCTGAAATAGTATCAGAAATAGTATCAGGAGAGCTGCTAACACATTATTATAAATAAGTTGTATTTCTGATGCTTTAGCTGGTGAATGAATTGTTTGTTGTTTTTTTTTTCCTCCCTAGGTTTTCAGAGTTTGCTTGAATGACATGAATTCTTAAGTATGGAGGCAAGCTGTATTTGTTTTCTCCTGACAGAGACTTTTCTTTTTCAGGCATTGAAGATAGTATTCTAATTACATTAGTAAGTAATGTGGCTTTGATTTGGTTTTCAGTTGTTTGTTTGGTTTTGTTATAGTTTGTATTGTTTAATTTAATTTTAGAATTTAACAGAAATCTGTTAGAAAATGAGTCTTTTTTCATACTTCTCATTGAAGTACTTATTTAATGTTATGTTTTCTTGCATGTTTAGTTACCCTTATTATTTAATTTTGAGTAAATTAAATATCTTTACTAAACTTTTTAAAATGTTCATAAAAGGAAGTGTTATATATGATGGCTAAGAATGAGCAGACCTGTTTTCCAATGACTGCATGTGCAGATGCAGAAGTACAACAGGCTTTAGTTCTGCTAAGGTACGGTTTTGCATCTTTTTTGCAAATCAAAAAAACTTGATTTTCTAATCTTGGACCTAGTATGTATACTGGTGTATGTTCTTAACTATTGCCTAAACTCTTCTTATTAGCATAATGTGAGTACTTTACATGTTTTCCGTAATGCCTTATAAAAAAACCTACCAAACAAAAAAAAAGCTAAAACCCACTTAAAAATGCCAACAATGAATAATAATAATAAAAAAAAATAATATTTTGTATGGAGGAATGTAAAGCATTAAACAAGGAAAACCATAGTCCTTGAATTGTTAGAATCTACTACTTCAGTAAAAGTTAAATGTGTTAGATTAAACTTTGTCAGATACATCTTTTTCTCTTGCAATTTGATAACTAGGTTTTTTTTGATAACTAGGTTTTTTTCTTCTTCCCTTTGTACCTTCTTTCTTTCAACTCCTTTCATCCACTCAGGAGTAAAATGGCTGTGAGCTTTCCACTACAAATAGGAACAGATATACTGAAGGGGACTTTTTGATTAATATCTCCTAAAGATTCTATTCTGTATAGTTGAAATCTGAGTGAAAAAAAAAAAAAAAAAAAAAAAAAAAAGAAGAGAAAACAAAGGAAAGTTCTTAAGGAAGAGCTGCAAAAGTCCTGAA
>JAOEGS010013865.1:20061-44166 GCA_025447755.1 Corythornis vintsioides
CCACAACAAAAAAGAACAGAAATATTGAAGGGTACTTTTTAATTAATATCTCAAAAAGATTTTATTCTTTATATTTGAAATTTGAGTAAAAAAAAAAAAAAAAAAAAAGAAAAAAAAAGAAGAGAGATCACAGGTAAGTTCTTAAGGAAGAGCTGCATAAGTCCTGAATTCAGATAGCACTGAAACACTTATGAAATCCAGAACAGGCTGTAGATTTGTCATTAGGGTGTTGAACATCCAGAGACATTCTGTGACATTCTCTGTATCCAAAGGGATTTCTATATATATATATTTCTGTATCATTTTGTAAGGAGTTTTCCAAGGAAGCCTAGATAGTAGGTAGGACAATCTTGTCAAATCACCTGAGTACAAATCTACAATCTCTCTTGTAACAGGAGAGGTGAACTGAAACATGTGCTGGTACCTCCACTGAAGTAAGAACCTATTAGCTGAAACTTTAGTTCTGGCTGTTAACTCTGGACTTTTGCAATCAACCAGACAGGAGATGTTGAACATAAAAACCACCATGCTGTTGACTCCATTATATCTTCTGGTCACATTTAGAGACACCTCTATTTTATCCCAGGGCTGGAAAGCCTCTCCTAGGCAGTCTACCTTGCAAACCCATGGGATTATGTTAATTTAAATGAATCAGCGTGTTTCCAAGTTAATTTTCCTAAATGAAAGAATTTAAACTATTTATTTTTTTATTTACGTAACACCTAGGATATCCCTATTGTGATCACTTTCTTGTTATTCTGTAAGACATCTTTAGACCAAAACCTTTTTGCTTCTTCTTATTCACTGAGAACATTTTTACAGTTTCACATAGTTCTAAGCATTTAGAAACTCCAGAGAGAAGAATATGAAGCAGAAGCTAAACTGGTAGAATCTCTGAGTATGTCATGAGTAGATTCTTGATACAAAATCCCTAATGTGTGAGGGCAAAGGGTGCATAACATTTTACTGAGGCAAGCCTGCATTGCTCAGGGAAGTATGAAATCTTATTTGCTACTGTTGTGTTGTAGTGAGGATGCTTTTATACCCTGTGGTTTTTCAGTTTGCTTGGGTAGTCTCTAAAGCATGTAATCTATTAAAATATTTAAAATTATGAATTATGAATGGAAGTTTATTACAATAAGAACTCTATGCTCTTTTTTTACATTAAAATGCAATCAAAGCTTAAAACTTTTAAATGCTGCAGTGTCATTTAAAACTGAAAAAAGTCCCATTTGTTGAAGATGTCACAATGTCCATGGCTTTTGGGAAGTATATTTTGCCATGACTTCTAATCTTTGTTAGGCATCTTATAGATGTCTCTGACAGAAGTTTTCCAGCAGCCTTTCTGCATAACAAGCAGCATAACACCTTTGCACTGAAGTGCCAATCAGCTTGTTGCTATTGGGCCAGCATAAATTTGAATGGAAAATAGATTAATTGCTTTATTTTGTGTATTTGTTATTTTAATCTGAACTCAAATAATGAAAAATACCTATCCTGGTTTAATGTGATGAACTAACCTTTAACATAATTTCTTAAAATATCAAATAACTTGAAAGGTTTTTGTTTGTTTGTTTGTTTTTTTTATTTGTGTTTTAGTTTTGCTTGTTTGTTGTTGTTTGTTGTGGTTTGGGGATTTTTGTTTGTTTTCTTTTATCTGGGGGAAATAAAATTTACAGACATATTTTCAGGTATATACCAAGTGTTGGTTTTTTTTAAACTGAATTTTTGTACTTTTTCTTATTTTTGATTGTCATTAATATTTTGGTGTTTGAAAAGAGAAGAATGCTTTTTAATGGAACTTCAGATAAACCTTACAAGCATATAGCAATGTTATTTGGTTTGAAAAAAAACCTCACCAATTTTTGTCCTCAGTTTATATTCATTACTTTAATTGCCTCTTTAATCTGTATTATTGTGTCAATTATATCACTTTCAAGTTATCTTCAGTTTAGCAACAAGAGGTATGTGTAATGGGGATAGTTTGTTTTCACCCTTATCTGATTTTAAAATGTCTTTAAAACTTGTAATGGCATTGCTGGCCCTTTCATATTGAAATTGAAGAACTGTCAAAAAGAAAATAAAAACTACTGTCCAGGGAAATGCCACATGGTACCATTAAATGTAGGAAATAAAAGTATAGGTGCTTTTTTTTTTTCTTGTTTAAAGTGTGCTTTGACTCTACATCCAATTTAACTCAAGTATGTTTTATGGCTTGTCCTCTAAAGACCACTGCTGTTGGTACAGTTGGACAGAGATTTACATTGTAATATAAAGTTTGTTAAAAGTATTATGATGAGGAATAACAAGTGTTTCTGGTAAAAAAAAAAAAAAAAAAAAAGAGATGTGATTACTTAGATGCTGTGAATGTCTCACAATACCATGCTAGATTTTTAATTATCATCACATTAAATATTTAAAAAGAATTGCCTTTCCAGAGTGAAACCTCCTTTTATTCAGCAGCTATAAAAATTGCGAAAGCAAGCCAAATAAAAAGCCATTCCTAATCAGAGAAATTACACCTTAAGTTTTGAATGATCAATGTAAATTTCTCTGTTGCCATTTAGTTTTAATCAGAGTATAGTCATATCGAAAATGTTAATTAGACTGTAGATTTCTACTCAACCTGGCTTAGAAGGAGAAACACATCAATAAAAATGGTGGCATAGACAAATGAACATATTGATGGAAAAAAACATTATCATTTATTTGAATGATGAGTATTCCCATTCTGAAGGCATCTTTGCTCAAGGCAAAGCTTTAAATATATTTAAGTTTACCTTCCAAGCACAGAAGAAAACTATGTTCTGGAGAAAATTAAGCTGTCTAAAAGATATTTAGCAATGATGAAATAAATGTAATGGACTTGTAATATATTAGGGTTTTGGATGATGTACATCTATTTTTACTTCAGGTGGTGCAAATACTGATGACAGGACGTGAAGCGACACAGGTTCTGATTTCAGTGGATTTATACTAGCTAAAGATCATGCCCAGATGGGTAGCACACTGTGAATATTTTTAAGAAACATGATACTGTAATTGGTTAAGAGGTCAACAGTCTAGGAAAATGCAAATTATTTATGTGATTAACGCGGTTCCTATGCTGTGAGCTTGTGGCTTTACTTTTACCCTGTGGTTAAAGGTGGTGCTCTTGCCTGTGCACCCCTTTGGCACCTCTGTGTGCTGACGCAGGTGCCTGTGCTATGAACCAAGTGTGGGGCCAGATTCTTTTGAACATTAAGAAGGAAATAGTGGACTTTTTTGATTTATTTTTTTTTTCCCTTGGGTAAATTAGTAACTCCAGTGAACCCTTAGTGTTGAATCTCACCTTGAGACTAGTTTGTGAATTCTTCCTCCTCTCTCTATTTTAACAAATATTTGCTTCTACTTACACATGTAAAACACAGTTTGGTGTTTTGCCAAGGCTGTTAAAGTGGTGACAGATCCTAAAGCACTTGCTTAGGGAAAATGACCCTTGGCAAAATTCTACTAGAATCAGAAAGATTCTGCCATGTCTGATGTATTACGCTGATGTGTCAATCATAAACAGATTGTTTAGGAAGCTGGTGGCATATCGGGTTGTTTGTTTTTATTTTTAGACAATTAGCTGCTTTCTGAAGTCATGGGACTATTTATTTTCAGGTCTTCAGAATATTTTTATGTCTGTTGTCTAATAAACACCATTTGTTCAAGAGGTGCTGGAAGTATGTGTGTGTCTGAGAGAAGGAACATGACTTTGTATGGTTGTCTAGCTTTATCATGACTTCTATCAGAAGGATGACTCTCTTGTGTTTTCCCTGTCTCTTGTGGCTTATCATTTCAGAGGTTCTAAATTATTAAAAGTTATGTGCTGAAACTGCTTTTCCATTAAAGTACTGGGGCAAACAACATAATTGATTTTAAGCTTGATATATTTTTGATCAGAGCTACATGACCTGGTTGCTTGTCAGAGCATGAGACTGGGTTTGATTACTTGAGAAATCTTTTCCTGTTTTGTGAACACAAAAGGGAACCTTGTAAAGGTGCCTGATAGCATGGAGACAGTGTTATGGGCTCTGAGTCAGGACTGAGCTCGTCCTATACACAGACAGGGACATTAATGTTAATATTATTAATGTAATTGTTAATATAATTTTTGTTCTTGGAAGTCCCAGCTTCTGGCATCAGAGAACTAAATGTCTCTTTCCTTAACTCTGGGGTATATATATATAAAACCCTATAATATATAGATGTATAAATCCTAGTACATACTTTGCAATCTCTGCCATGTCAGACTTTTGACTTTGTATTCCCAGATTGATATGTTAAAGATCAATGACACGTCTACTAAAAATCAAGGAATATGTTACAAAAGAATTAACATGCAGATGATTTAGCAGTGAAGACGTATGTCTCATGTTTTAGTAAACTTAATTTGTTCATAAAAATAAAAAGATGTACTCTGATAGTCTGTTTCACATACCAGAGAATCAGATAATTTGTGTAATCTTCCACAATAAAATATATATATATAAAAAATTAAATAGTTCAGTTTTACCATAAGTCGTCTTGTTCATTTTTGTACTTAATAAGGTGGGTTGTTGAATCATGTAATGTATGAGACATATCATATCATGAATCATTTGAATTACCTAGATAAGAAAAAAGGTACAAGTTTTTGAAGTGATTATGAAGTGTAGTTAGATCAAAATTAATGCTGTTTCATTAATTAGTCCAGAAAAATATAGAGACAAGTGATGGAGAGGTTATCCATGAAAGGGATTGAGCTCAGCAGTTCTGAACGTAGCCTGACTTATAGGGTGGTTCTGCTGGCTCGCAGGTTATTTCTTAACATTAGTATTTTTGATTACAAATTTTATGGCATCATTTTGTGTTTTTAAGCTAAAGTAAGACCAGATGATTACTTGATTAAGTCGCTGGATAGCTAATTGAGTATTTAAAAAATAATAACCATTTTTACTTTTGTGGCTTGCACCACTGAATTCTGAAAACCTGTTAATTATGTTGAAACCACAGACAGCTTTCTGTTTTCATGCTAATTAATCACCTAGCCTTGTGGTGATCTTGATGTGGAGATGGAGCATATGGCAGCATGCTGTTGAAATTTCCTCAGTTGGATTGAGCTAAAAGAAACTGCCCCATCCTCTGTTTAGCAGGGGGAGGAGGGGATGCAGGGAGAAGGGAAAAGGTAGCTTGAGAGGCTTTGCAGTGCAGAAAACAGTAAGTTAAATAATATGTGGATTTGAAAGGAGTTATTTCACTGAACTGTACAAAATTAATGTTTCATGTTTTTTAGGCCTGTAGCATTATGAGAAGTTTATGAAATCCCTCATTTGAACTACTATAATTATAAAATGTGGATCTCAAAAAATGTGTACTATATTGTCAAGTCAGTTCTAGAAAAGGAAATAGATGTTGAAATCTCACTCACACATTCTTTCCTTCTCCCAGTAAATAATGCTGACTGTTCTTTGGTGGGGACTAAAGGGCTAGTAAGGTCAAGGTATTTATATGGTAGTAAAATGTGATACAAGGCTTTCTAAATGGTATTATTTTGCAAGGACATTTTTGCTGGCTCAGCTGTTTAACCTTTATTTCTGGTTTTATAGGGTTCTAATCCACTTCTGCCAATTCTATCACACCCCTCACATGGAAGAGGATGTCTCATGGATTACAGTAAAAAATGAAATATGTTGTGTTCTGCAGCTGTGATTCAGTTTTTATTGGACTTTTGCAACTCTGAACTGTGAGTATCAGTGTATCATGTGAACAGGTATCTAGACAGCTGTTTAAATATCTATCCTCTGTCCTCACTTCGAAACCTCATGCATTCAAGATATTTTGAATTACACTCCCCATTTTCCAGGCTGTAGCTCCATCTAAAACATTCTGATTTTTTTTTTTTCCTGAGCTCCTCCATACATGCAGCCCCACCATCTTGGAGTAATTTGTTAATTTAGTAAGATTATTCTATATTTTTATTTCACAAATGAAAAATCTTAATCTTAACAGACACTGGATAGATCATCATGAAACCTTGTCTAATATATGTCTTCTGCTTAACCCTACATTTTGTAATGATTTTTAAATGAAAGTAAACATGTTTCTAAGTAGTTTGAGCAATTTACAATGAATTGATAAAACAAGTATTTGATGGAAAATATGCTCTTTCCTTATTATATAACTGCTTAATCATATTTTAGATATTGAGTAAAAATTCTCCCTTACTATGTAGTTCCACTATTGTTACATCAATAAGTTTATTCTATATGAATATTTTTTTCAAAGTAACAAAACACCTGATGCAATATGTGTTTTCATAACTTATGCATATTTTTTGTGCTTTTATATTAACACTTTATCTTCATATATTGCTTTTCAATGCTGGCTCAGCTACCACATAAAATAATTTGATCACGTACCTTTGCAGACGAGAAATCTGAAGCACCCAAGAGATTTGCTCGAGCAAAGGATATAAACCCTGTTTGCTGAAATGGAGTCTCAGACAGTGTCTGTGCATAATGAATACAGTAACAATTTCTGGGTGTGCTTTTCCACAGTAATGTATTTCTGCTGACAAAAAAAAATAAAATAAAAAATTAAAGATTCATTATGTTACCATTCAAAGTTTTTCCCATTTTGCCATTAGCATTAAAAAAAAAGCAAAACAAAGCAATTCTCCAAAGACTGCCTTTTTTTATTTTTTTTTCCCTTGTCTTTTGATAAAATATTTTTAGTAAGCTGCTTTCAGAGTCCTTGGGAAGCTCAAATTTCCTGGTTAGTTTTTGGTACTTCTCGATTTGTATAATTTGTACGTATACTTTTCTTATTTTGTACATTTATCTCTAATTATAAACTTTGGCCTAGTCATGCATTCAGTATTGCCTTTCCTTTTTGTTTTATGAATTGAAAAGTTTGCATGCCACGTGCCAGTGAGGCTATTTAGACAAAAAATAAATAAATAAAAAAAGGTAGAAAATACTCAGTAGTGTGGTATGTTGCATTGGCTGGATACAATATGTTTTTTCTTCATCTGGCATATAGTGACATTGGATGAAACCAAAGTATTTTCTTTTTATTATAAATGGAAGGCAAGTCAGGATACCCCCTCAAGGTAATTCCAGCACACCTTGCTTCTCAATTCCATACGCACTTGAGCTGTTTCCCAGGAGGTCTGTCTTTACTGAAATATGTTGCTAACATAGTTTTCTCCCTACATTTTCTCTCCATTACCATACGAGGTAATGAAGGCTTGGTTTATTACATTTAATACTGTAAAAAGAAGTCGAGTTGGACTGTCCGAGTGGTTTTTCTTCAGCAGAGAATAACTTTCAAGTGTATGTATACAACAGAGGAGGAGATCCAGTTTGGAATGGTTAATGTCAAATTATTGTGTTTGCTTATAGCATGCAAATTTAATATTTGTGCTCTTGGGGATGTGGCATGCCCAATTGCATAGTACATGCTTGAGCATTCATGGACTTTTTTCTAGGAGCATGTTCTGGCACCTGCAGCTGTTGAAAAGACTGAACAAAAGGTCACGATTTAGCTTTGCAAGCGTCCTCTAAATCTTGTAAAGGTTCATGCTTATTCCAGTGAGAAATGTGGGTGAACAAAATACAACTAGCCATAAATATTCTAACATATTTTAGCCATCTTGACAGAATACATTTTTCAGGCATTCCCCTAAGTACCTTCAGTCAGATCAGATTGGTTTATCTTTGTGTAAATTCTGTACAGTCCTTCATGGAATAAGAATGAGAATTCAGGCAAGGGCTGTAATATCCCATTCTCTGTCTGCACTTCTCAGACTGAAGAAATCACAAGCCTACTGGCAAAGCTCCTACCCAGTGCTGAGCTATGTGCTATTCCCAGTGTATACCCTCAAGCATTTGTGGTGCAAACAACATGAACAAGGACACCTGGGACATTTGAGGGAGCTCAAGAACAGGAATACAGATAGGACACTTCCACTGTGTAATAGTTATGTCCTTCCAAAATGGTGAAAGTCACTACCTTTGCGATGTGAATATTTTTGAAAAGCATTTTTTTTTTTCAGAGGAAATAGAATGAAATAATACTGTATTGCCTGACTGATTAACTGGAGCTTCCATGAATCAGAAGATAGTAGTATGTAAGGGTATGAACAGAATGATGGGAAATGCAGAACTCCTGATTCGAACTGTTACTTTTCCTTTTTAATTTAGTGTTTACAATTCATTGGGACGGAATAAACGAGTATTAAATCTGTGGGTGAACACATAGATTTCCACTTAGTTTAAAAGAAAAGGCAGTTTGGTACTGCTGCTGTGCTGATGTTTGCCTCTTGCGTGCTCAAGTGAATAGTTGCTGCTAGAATCAATATCAATTAATCATCTTAAACATTTTTGCTGCTCTTATGAGCAGATTTTTGTTGTAAAACTGAGAATCTATTATGGACATGGCAATTTTCAGCAGACCGAAAGACCCTGTTTGGGGTTTGTTATTTGAATCACCTTAATTTTAGGGACTGGAACTTTGCACAGCACTAGTAGTGATGGCTGGAAGGTGGATCTTTGTCTAGAAGGATTTTAGCGGTTGATGAGTATCCCTGTGGGGTTGCAACTGTCAGTTTATTTTTCTGTTTATCCCTTTTAAATTACAAGGGTTTGAACTACAGGTTTTTAAAAACATATAAATTTACACTGTGTGCAGTGTCTTCATATATTAAAAGCAGAGGGTACAGTCACCCCTGTGAATCTGCAAGTGTTTCACTGGGGTTATGTTCATTGATGTTCTCTCATTCACTCCAGCCTGGCCAGATCCCTCTGCAGAGCATCCCGACCCTCAGGCAGATCGACACACCCACCCTATTTAGTGCCATCTGCAAACTTGCTAAGCATGCACTCCATCCCCTCATCAAGGTCATTGATAAAGATGTTGAAGAGTACTGGTCCCAACACTGAGCCCTGGGGAACACCACTAGTGACCGACTGCCAACTGGATCCAGCTCCATTCACCACCACTCGCTGGGCCCGGCCATCCAGCCTGTTTTGGATCCAGAGAAGTGCACATCCATCCAAGCCATAGGCAGCCAGTTTCTGCAGGAGAATGTGAAGGGAAACAGTATCAAAGGTTTTGTTAAAAATCATCTGAGTAAGTACAAATCTAACATGTTCATCCTACTACTAACTTTCAAATTGTTGCTGGTTTACAAGTTTTTGGGAATTGCCCCTTGCCTATATACTTTTTCTGAAGTCTCTGCACACTCAAATTCTAGGGTGAGTTTTGTTCAATATACTTACTAATGATCTGGATGCAGGAGTTGAATGTCCCATTAACAAGTTGATGATGCCAATCTGGGAGGTGCTGTTATCTCTCTTGAGGGACAAGAGACCTTGCAGAGAGACCTAGGTAGTTTGGAACATTGATCTATAATTATTAGGATGAAATTTAACAAGTCCGAAAGTCAGATTCTGCACCTAAGACAGAGTAGTGCCAGGCACAGGTATAAACTGGGAGAGGAGTGCTGCTTAGATGCTGTGTAGCCATGGTCCAGTCTCTGAATCTCCCTGTACATCTATTTCCTTTAATTTTGTCCCCTCTCCTTCATGTTTATACAGGTAGTAAGCTGTTTATGACTCCTATTGTGATCCTATGATGCTGAAAAGGATTCACCTCTGATCTCAATTAGGGTGCCTGGGTTCTAATACACACAGTAGTGTGTGTCACTTGCAAGATGAAGTGTGGAGTTTGGCAATTTAGCCTGGTAGTAGCTGGCATAATAAAGAAAAATGGTCATAGTCTGTGCAGCAAATGTTTTTTAGCACTAGCAAGGAAGATGAAATGTAATCCAGGCAGGCATTAGTATGGGTTGTCTATAAGTGATGGACAGTAGAGAAGTTTCAGTAGTGCCATAACCATTTTATGAAAGCTATTACAATGCATTATGGTATTGATCTGCATCAGAAAACTCAGCAGGATTCTTTGAAAGACTGATGTTGCTATGTTTTTATTCATGTTGCTAACAAATAGTTCTGTAATACTTCCTGAATTTATCCTTTGTCCTTTTATTAGTGGCTATGGATAAAGAGTGATGTTTTTTACACATCTTCAGCAATGATTTTGCTCTGGCTATGAAGCCAGATATAGAAATATTTTAAAAGTTTTGAATTCCAAGATACAGTTGAAATGAAATAATGAACCTTTAAAACTGCCACTGTTTTCTTCAGTGTGCTAAGGATTTTGTCTTGTGCTAGGAATACAAGTGGGAAATCAAATGCATGTGTTCCTACTTCTTTCCAGTTTCACCTCACCCAAATATAGGAAATTTTCTTTGTTGAGACATGCACATTTGGACATAATGAGAGAGATATTTCAGAATATCTCATTACTCAGGGGCAATACATTACTATACTACCTAGAAGCAAACCAGTGAAAAATCTAGCAATGGAAGTGACAGTACATTTACTTAGTGTCTCTTTACTCCATGAGAAACATTTCTTCTAGTAGCAGATGACTTCTCTCTTTGTGTTTACTATTTTCTCATATCTAACACAATGCAAGAAATTTAATTTATTTATTTTTTTGCATATTTCTCACTGCTATTTCTTTACTCCCCTCGAGTGCAAGGGGAAGAACAAGAGTGTCTACAAAAAGACATCCCTACATCTCTTCTGTCCTATATTATGCCTTTCAGATAACCACAGGCAAGGAATTAAAACCCTTCTCTATTTCTTTACTTCCTAGAATATGTGGATGACAGGAGTCAACCCTGCCTTTAAAAGATAAAAACATTCTTTACTTTTTCTAAAAAACTTGTTTTCCACAGAAAGCATATATTAGAGATTAAAGGAAAATTTAAAACTCTTGAATGTCTTAGGTTCTTTACATTAAGAAGTTGCAATTTTAATCTAACCCTAAGGATACTGACACTAGTAATGGTTATAGAATTTTAAAAAGAGTAACATTTCAAAGACAGTAGATTATATTCCTTTTATTATTTAAAGCTTGATTTACTGCAGTTTTAACAAAGTCTCTGTCATACATTTACATTTTACAGTACAAGAGCTGCAACATAACAGAATATCAGTAAATTCCAGAGATTCTATGGGTATACTTTACAATATTGTCCTTTTAATGTATATTTCTTTTTCTCTAACATCTTTTTCTCATAGAGGACTATATACCATTATACATACCAAATAATTGTGCAGTGCTTAACAGTGAGACAGCAGGCATTCAAATAATTGTTACCTCTTGAATACATTAAAACCTATTAATTGTAAACATTTTTTTTTGCATCACAGTTAAAAGAAACACTTTATTGACCAACGTCTAGCATACAGCACTGGAGAATTCTTTCTGTGCATAAAGACAACATAAAATAATGTCTCAGTTTGAAAGTAATATATTATTCTCTGTTATCATAAGAAAAACAGTCCTTCCCTCCTCACTCACTGCACCAAGGTTTGTTGTTTTTTTTGCATTCACATGTTTTTGAAAATCTTGATTTAGCTTTTCTTCCTGCTGATGTTGTATAAGTTACTGTCTCTAGCTGATACTTCCTTTCTTTATTGGTAAAACATGAAAAAGAATCATAGAATCTAAAGGGAGTGTGACACCATCTGATCTTCTTGATGAGTTTCAGCCCTCCAATAAGCCTGTGTAAAACTTTCTTCTTTATAAAGCAAGAATAGAATATCTCTGTTGCACCAGATGATGGTATGGGCTCAAACAGACATACCAGAAACAGATCTGTGCTGCCTTTCTGTGAAGTTGGTGGGTTCTTTGTAGGAAAAAAGCTGGAGGGACCTAAGAAATATTTTTAATATGATTTTGATGATTTAAGCACTACAACTCTCTGGCAATTACAAATAACAACATTATACCTCAGTATATTAAGCTTAATTTTTGCCAGTAGTGGGATTCAACTCTCCAGCCATTATTTCTCTCCAATGCAGAAATAACAGTATTCACAGTGAAAGTATATACTACACAAATAAATTATCTTTACAGTTACATTTTCCTCCTAAATACAGCAGGGCTTATATCCATTGGAAAATTAGTTTATTTTAGGTAGTTTTAATTTTTTTCTTCCATTTGTAGTTGTATTTGTTTGGGGTTTTTTTTTTGTTGTTTTCTATGTTGGTTTTTTTGTGTGTATATTTTTTTTGTTTGCTTTTATTAATTAATGTCCTTAACTTCTGAATCCTTATATTCTAAGAAAGGACTTTTTATTCCCTGCACTAATCCTCACTCCATGTAAGAACTGCTAGTCACTAAGAGAACTTACACAAGGGCTTTTTTCAATGACTTGAATTTCCTTCAAAATGCCAGTTCTTTTTAGGCTCAATAATTCAGACTCTCAGTATTTCAGTTGCTCTCTCTTCCCTCATCCTTTCCTCCCCTCCTTGTTTCTCTTTTGATTTAAACCTGGGAACAAAGATCTCACAGGTTTCTTTGTCACCTCCTGAGTCTAATTATGGGAGTGAAGGTATTTCTTTTCACCTTCTAGTGTAGACAGCTATTTTCCAAAATTTCCTCCAGAGATCAATGATAACCCTTTCCTTTACTGAAGTGAAAATCAAAGACTGTTATGCAACTAACTAGCCTGGTCTTTCATTATATGAACTATCCACTTACAACAATTTATCCAATATTTTTGTATTGCATAAATGGCTTGTAGCACAGCTCTTCAAGTAAATTGATTTAGATAGCCCTTAGTTCACTTATTAAACCCAAAGGCAAAATTTGAAAATATTTTTCTAAATTTTTTGTTTGTTTCCATACCAATTTCAATATTGTCACTCTTCTTTTAGTGTTCTGCCCACTCACAGAACCACAGAATCATAAAATATTAGGGGTTGGAAGGGACCACCAAAGATCATGGAGTCCAACCCCCCTGCCAGAGCAGGACAATATAGACTGGTTTGATAATTTGGTGTGTAGAAGCTGAGGAAAAAAGGGTTTTATTGTACTTCTGTCCAGTAGCTTGTACTTCAGGTCTCACAAATAGACATATGCTATAATAAAATATGTACCTGATTACTACATTGCCCTCTTAAAATTGCCTTTATTAAGCAAAGGAGAAACTTACTGAGAGGCTTCAAATAAATATCTGTGCTCCTAGGAGAAGTTACAGACTTTTTTTTTTTCATATGTTGTTGAAATGTCTGAGCACCATATGGTGTGTTCCTACATTACTAGACAGACATATCAATTCAAACCCTAATTATTATTATATGTCAGCACAGCCCTGCAAAACTTGAGCTCTGTAGCTTTGTCTTAGTTCTTCACAGACATTCATTCAGCTCATTTTGCATTTTCACCAAAGCTGTTGCCATGCAGACTGCCTTGCCTATCTGTTACAGGCTTCTAAAGATTTCTGGTTTTATTTGTAGAAATATGGGGGTATACAGTGGTGTTTAAAATTGAAATAATTATTCATACATTTAAAGTATTTTACTTAAGCTTCACATTATTTGTATCTACAATGCTAATGGAAAATAATATATATATAGGTTTGGGACAAACCTCTGATTCTAGATTTGTTCACAGACACTAGCTGAGTATCTGCACAGGCAGTCAGGACACTCCTGGGTGCAACATAACATTTGCCTTCAGTGTTTTCCATTATTTTGTGGCTGAGGTGCAACTATTGCAGCAGTCTCAGTGAAAAGAAGGTTGGAAGGATGCTGATATGCCCAGCATGCAGTTTCATTCTCTACTCTTCTGTGAGGAAAGCTGTATTTTCCCCAGTACCTTCTACACACAGAGTAATGAAGGATGATATTGACAAACAGGAACAGTGTTTGAGATTGAAAGCACTCTCCAGAAGGCAGAAATAGCTGCACATAGGCAGAAAAATAGTGAGTCTCCTAGCACTAATGAAAACATTGATCATAAGTGGCTTCTATTGATCCCATTCTGATGCCAAGAAATCCACAAGCTCACAGAGCTGAAATAAACATGTATTTTACTGCAAGTAATTCCTTCTCAGTAAGACTTAAATAGTGATTTGCATTCAGGAAAACTGAAAGTTTCTAATAACCATCCCTCTGCACAGTGCCTGTTCATTGCAGATCTTTCTGCCCTCAGTCTGGGTGACTTCAGCCTTTTCTTGGCTTCCTTGGTATTCAGGATCCTAGCAGATCTGAACTGCAGAAGAAAGCAGGGAGTAATCCACTGAATTCACAGATAAAATTATATTTAATAGTCAAAACCTACGTGATGTCTTGTGTCTTTCTGGATCTTCACCTACTTGGATATAGTAAGGTGATGTAACTAAATAAATACTGAAGAATCTCATAACACAAAGGAAAATAAGGATGTCACAGCTCCTCAGTCTGATCTTTGATAGAAAAGTACAGATAATACAGAGCTCGGAGTCTATGGAAGGGGAGAGGTTAAAGATCTAGTTAAGAGAAAAGAATCTCTGTTTCTGCAAGAAATGTGGCAGCAGATGTCAGACCCACCTTTGCCTTGATGAAAATATGGCCCTTCAGCTACCCACAAAAGGGCAAGTTCCTTCCCACAGTTAGTGTTCAAATCTTGGTGACTCTCTCAGCTGAGGTCATTGTAATAAAATATATAAAGGTGAAGTGAAGAATCAGAACAGGATCCCAATGTGAATTGTCTGCAGGTCTCTAATGGAAATGTTTGATTGCTGTGTGAAATGATGCATGCACAGATCGACTATTTGCAGGTATTGGAATGTCTAGGACCACGATTCGTGTTCATAGTTAAACTAGAGAGTTCATTAGAAGATTCTAATCAATTCATCACAGCCATAGTCAACATACATTTTTGTAAACACACTAAAATTTTCTAATAATGTCAGAATCACTTTGCTGAAACTGCCATAATATAGACAGCACATTAAAGTAAACTTTAGACAAAGATTAATTTCAGCGAGAGAAATGCATGCATAATAAAGTTATAAACTGACAAGTATTCATTATAATGGAAAAACTTATAATAGATTTCACTATTTTCACCAATTTTGATAATTACAAGTAATAAATAGAAACAGGGCAATTACCTTACAATTCTGTTGACAATGCTAATAGAAAAAGGTTTCATTTCTCTTTTTTTTTTTTTTCCAAATGAAAGCTAATGTTGGCTTTGAATATGCAATATATATTACCAAAATGTCTATCAATATATATCAGCAAATGGTCAGTTCTGTGCTATGTATCACCTACTAACACCTGCACACTCAGCTGGTCTTGCTGTATTTCTTCTTATTCTGGTTTTGAAAACATAAAAAATTAGTCTAACATCTAATGTAGCCATGTTTATTATAATGGGATTATTTATATTACTTAAGTTTTCATTTTTGAAAGTATTTGAAAATATGAAACTTAAAACTGCAAGAAAAATGACTTCATGCTGTAAATGAGGCTGTAGAGACATTTTTATTTTATATTTTATTTTATTTATTTTATTCAAAGCCCATCAAGAAGAAAGTTGTACTGATGAAGGCATTTTCACTGACCTTAAATTCTTCCTTGCACCTTTCGTCTTCTATACAGATTGTATGCGTTTATGTACAAGAATTGTCCTTTCTGTAGTCAATACAGTGAGCTCCTGATCCATACCCAGAGATTCTATGTGTTGTGCTTTGTTCTGTATAGCACAGATAATGAGTGAAATAACACTGAATGCTAGGCACTGTTTACCCAAAAACATAGGGGATTATGAAGGTAGAGCTATTTAAAGCACAACAATGTTACTACCTAATAATCAAGGAAGGATATTTCATGTTCATGGCACTTTTATGAATTACCTGCCTTAAACTACATGGCAGGTGAAACCATTCAGATTAGTTTACTCAGAAGCTGACAGAACATCTTGACCTGGCTGGCACTTTCGCAGTGTGTGGTGTGACCTCTCTGGGGAAAACTCCCTGTGAAAACTATCATTGAGCTGGTAGGTGCAATTCAGCCCTCTGTAAAGCACTTACAGAAGCACCACTGTGGAGGGAGTGGTAAAGTCTGCTGTGTTCTGTCCCCCTGCTTATTTAGATGCTCACCTGCTAAGGGTCCTAAGGGATCTAATGTCAGTTTGCATCTTTTCTCTCTCTTTGAATAATTCTTAGGACAAAATATGGTCCATGAAATGAATATTGCAGAACTTTATTATTAATTAGGTTTTCCCTCAAAGCTTTGTTTTAATTGCTGTTTGGTTTTTGCTTGTGTCAACTTCAGGTTTCATTTCAAGAAATCCAGATGATACATGTAATCTCTTAATAATGCTCTGAGAAAACATAATTCTCAATTATGGTTTTCCTTATGTCTGTTTTACAGATGACTGAAATATACATTATCTTCATTTTCCTTCCTCGTACATTAATATAGTTCATGAATACATCTTCCATCCCAATAAAGGTACCTGTAAGGCTTCATTCTACAAAGAATGCCTGAATTAAAAAATTAACAAAGATTTCATATGTATTATGTGCATCTGTACTATATACTAAGATGCCTTAGTACATTAGTAAGTTAGATATTTTTTACAGGAAAGCCTGAAAACTGAAGAAAAACATGCATGCAAACAGCTTTTTGCCTTGGATATTAGCTGCAGAGAAACGTGCACATGTTGAGAATAACTCAGGAAGATGCACACGTACAGCATCAGAGGCAATAGATGGCAGTCTTAATCTGCTGTGTGGAAAGTACTGCAGAAATGTCAGTATCTCTTGCCCCTCACCCAACAAGTCACAGCTATCTTTCAGCATTTTGTAGGTCAATGTACAAACAGATTTGAAAAGTTCATTTTGAAGATCTTTTCCTTCTACAAGCCTGTCTTGATTTACATCCACCCTGCTATCCTTATAAATGCATATCAAGGTGAGGGCTGACAGTATTAGAAAGGGGATGGTTTCCTTGCCTTTAGCTTAGGAGGACACTGCAGGTTTTGTGCAACATGAATATAGAGTATTTGGCACCGTGGATATCTAGCTTGATGAACAAATCCTTGGTCTCTGCTTAGATAAGCACACTGCAAACCTTTTTGGATGTATTTGCCCTGCATGGTTCACAGAAAGAGAGAGAAGCCATGCATCTTGTCTTCCTTGTCCCTTGCTTGGACAGCACTGCCTGTTGAGGAAGTCTTAAGGGATGACACATCTGCATTCTTTCTCTCAAAGAAAAATACTTATGTAAACTGACCAAAACAAATTTTGCTATGGGCTATGATATTTTTCTCTGGGTCACAAAGCCAGTGATGAACTGTGATTTTCTTTTCTTATCCATATGCATAGAAAGGAAAATGTTTATTTCACTCATACAATTTCACTCAATACAATTTCACTGTGAAATTGTATTGAGAAATAAAATTAAGGAAACTTCTTCCTTCCCCTGCATTTTTTACAGGGGATAATATGATTAGAAATCTTACACAGGATTTCTAAAGGGTTTAATTAGTTAATAAATCAAATAAATCACTGTTACTACAAGCAGCCTCAAGCTTAATATCCCACTGGCATTTTGTTCTGCTATCTCCTATGAGTAGAGTTGTAGAACCACTGGTTCAACTTCCTTGTGCTTTCTGCAGTGTGTCCTGCAATTTAATGCCAGAACATTTTGTCAAGAATACATTTAAACACAGCAGTCCATGTTATCATAAAGAAACTCTGCAACATGGTATAGGTCTACATGAATCTTGCCAGAGATGTCTCACTATTCTCATATACTGATATATCTCAGACTAGAATCTGCATTGTCAAATGCTGTCATAGATGTTGGATGAATAGGTAAAATGCTTCTAAACCACTGATGCAGAATAAAACTTTAATTACAAAATTCTATTTTGTTTGGTTATTAATTACAGGAGCTCTTTATAAAATATGGTTAAGGGACTTCTGGTGACAGAAATGGCATAGTAATAATATACAAGGTTGTTAATCGTAGTTGCCCTTCTTAATCAAACCTGATGAAAGCTGTGTAAAAGAGGAAGAATAAAAAGTGATTTACTGCTTTTCAGGATTTTATTTCATTTTTTTCTGTGGCACTGCAAAACAGCTTCAGTTGTTAGGTCAAATTTGCAATTTTCTGTTTTGTTAAAGCTATTAGTAAATTGTTATTTGTAGACAAAAAAAAAAAATCATTCATAAAATGAACAGAACAAATAGCTAAAGAATTGGATTCTTCCTTGGTTTGCCAAATACAGAATTTGAACTTTGATGTATAATCCCTTTGTAAGGGGTTCTGTACAAGGTCACCAGACAAGATTTCAGACAAAAACCTATTCACTGACTTTAATGTGGTCATTGAAAGGAGTGCATAGCACTGTGATAAATTTTTCCCTCTACGAAACAGGTGGAAAGCCATCAAGAAAGAAGAGTTCAACCAAGCAATAATGAGTACATTGAAAAATGTTATTTTTAATTTCCCTTTTGACATGCCTTATAATGCCTTAAATCTCTGTCACTTAAGTGCTTCAAAATAGGTGAAGGATCATTTTTGTGATGAGACGTGAGAGAAGAAAACATTTTAGTGCAAGGTATAAGACTATGCTTACAAAAGTCTGTATCTTTTCCTGTTAGGTCGGTAGTCTTAAACACATTGCAGCCTGGGGAGGGGTCTTAAGACAGACAACAGATGTCCTGAGTGTCTTAACTTCTTGGATTGTTTGAGACAAACACTAGTATGTCACGTATGTCACACATGTCCCCTGGTAGGCTCACTTAACAGCTGTGTCAGGAAGTTCTCTTCCACACACTCCAGGAACCTCCTGGACTGTTTCCTCTCTGATGTGTTGTATTTCCAGCAGACTTTCTGTAATTTTAAGTCTCCCATGGGAACAAGGGTTGATGATTTTGAGAATTCCAGCTGCTTGTAGAATGCTTCATCTGCTCTTCATCCTGGTTGGGTAGTCTAAAACAGACTCTCAACAGGATATCTGCTTTACTAGCTTTCCCCCTCATCCTTACCCATATGCACCTGACCTTGCCATCACAGTCATCGATCTCTATACAATCAAAACACTCCCTAAAATACAGAACCACTGCCTCTCCTTCCCTGCTTATCCCTTCTGAAGAGCTTATAGCCAACCATCGCAGCACTCCAGTCATGAGTCAATTAGTAGTTAAAACAACCAAAATAATTAAACCACCCCTGAATGTGTTACTGAAATAATTGTAATAATTGTAAACATTGTTAATCAAAATTAAAGGCAAAAATTTCATTATTGAAAATTAAAGACTTGATTCTACCCATATCTAATAGTTACATTTATATACTTTTCATGCATGTTCAAAAATATAATGTCCTGCTTTTCCAGAACAAGTAGCAAGTTACTGTAGCTGCTGAGTATGGCTGTGTGGGTTTTATAACTTTACTGGGCTTCTCTATACCCTAGTCTACACCCTAGAAAATATTCTTTATTACAAGCTACACCTACCCTGAAATCTGGAAAAAATATGAGCCAGATGATAGTATGGTCTGCAGCACTTTGTTTATGAGAATGTCCTTCTAGCAAGCTTCTGTATGTCACCATGAAAATGGAAATAACATTTCTTTTCTGTCCTTGAGACATAGATCAAACAATATTGTCAGAAGAGAGGTTTCTCTGTCAAACATTCCTTTGATCCCACAGGAGACTGCTCTGCTAAGCTTGTGTATCCTTTGGATCAGAGAAAGTACTTCACTGTTATGTTAAACTGCTCTGTCTATAGGTTTTGGTGATACAACCATGGTATTTATTAATAACAATATACAAGGAGAAGGAGGGGTTGTTACTGAACTGTTCCAGCAGGTTTTTTATTATTTTCCTGTTTGTTGTTTTTTTTTGTTGTTGTTTGTTTGTTTTTTTGTTTTGTTTTCTCTCAAGGATGAAATCTTGTTATTGGATAATTTTCAGGAAAAAAAACCCTGGTTCTACTTGTAGTTAGTAAAGCTTTTTTTTTTTTTTTTTTTCTTTGAATGAGAAGACTAGTATTATTGAGAAATTAACGATCAGAATAGGGGAAATTTCCTTTCTGTAACAGGATCTCTATACTCTATAGTAATACAATTTCTATTTAATATTTACCACATCACTACTAATGTCAGCAAATTAACATGAAAAGGAAATAATACAAATTGGTGCTACTGATGCAAAAATACAGTGAGAACAAGAGCAATATTGTTTATTAAGCAAAATAAACTACCATTTTTAGTGATAGACTAAACTGCTTTAGATTCAAGAACTCAATTAACAAACGACAGAAGTCAACTGATAATATTTTAAGTAAGCACATAATACTGCCTTGTGTGTATATATATGTTTTGTTTCTGACTGTCATAGAGGGGTGGTGTTGGCAAGTGGTTACATATGGATAGCACACAGGTTGTGCTGTGTCCTAGGATCCTGGTGATCCCACTTTGGAAACTATGCAGGAGGTGCACACATCTGTCCTAGGACTCTTGATAACATTTTGTGAATTTTGCCTATGCTGGCAAGTGGATGCTGGGGAGGAGGCCTGCTAGGAAAGAAGGGGATGGGGAGTACTGGCAGATTTTGACTTGATGTGGAGATAAAATGGAGCTGCAGGATGACCCTAAGTTGTGTGATCTTGGTGGTCCACTGTCTAGGCACCACCTTTGGTCCAATGCCCCTGTAAGTTGTATAAGGCACACTCTTTCTACTTAAAGATGCTGAAATTTTTCCTTTGGCTTTATGGCGTCCAATGACTGTAGATACATGTTACAAGTTGGAAGGAATATGGCCTCATTTCCTCAGCATAATGAGTAGCTGAAATACCTTTTGAGATATTTGCCTTTTTCATGTTTTTATATTCCTAAGAGAGAATTTTTAGTCTGGGAAGCACACATAATGCAATTACCAGATTCATAGCAGTCTCTTCAATGACATCTGCCCAATTCTAGCTGTCATACGTTGTAATGAAATAACAAAGCAGTAGGGACAAAGAGCATCTCTTTGTCTTGTAACAGTGACAAACCAAAAATCTACTTTATTTATAAGCCAGGCCATGGTTTTTGTTTTGATCCAGGGCTGACAAGCAAAATCAGATTCAACTATAATGCAGATGTATCTGTAAAATGTCTACAAGGAAGTCTATAGTTTTTCTCTAGTTTTTTTCTGCAAGTTTTTCTCTTGTGACAACATTTTCTGGCTCTGTAGCTCAGACTGTGTAGCCCTGCTGAACGTCTGGAGGCTTGTTCCTCACTGATGGATGTGCTGCAGGATCATTGGATGATAATACTGTACTCTGAAAGTAATGCTTCTGTGTATTAGCCATTGCAATATCATAGTTCTATCTTCTTTTTCAGAGAAAAAGATATATATTTGGAGATTTTTTTCTCAGGGAGCTCACCCTGGTCTCAGTTGTTGATTTTTTAAAAAAATGTTGTTCAGAAGAACCGAGGAAAAGAGGAAGGTGAGATATTGTCTGCTTTGTTTCACAGACAGAAAACTTGTGTCTTCCTTAAGTAGTTCATGTTCATTCTGTTCCCATGTAAACGGTGTAACTGTGCTAATGTGCTCTCCTAACTTCTTTTGCCCTCAAGGCACGGGGAAAAATGCGGTCTAGGAAAGTCAGCCAAACCCACACAAAGCCGACAGGGGTGGTCGAATTCACTGCAGCCAAGTGGCAGAGGGTGCAAGAGGTCGGCGGCTCCAGAGTAGGGTAGCACCGGGAGGGGGAAGAGGGTTGGAGGCACTGCCTGTCGTAGGGGCTGGCCCTCTCTCTCTCCCTCTCTCCTTCCGATGAACGCCGAAAAGAAAGGGATGAGGACACAACTGAGCTACTAGTTTTGCTGTAGATGTGATCTAGTACATTACATACTACTCTTGCATTTGTAATCCCTTTGAAGAAATGTGCCCACTAGAATGCTTGAATTTCTTTGCAGTAAATCTTACTTTGAAACGGAATTTGCTCAGTATTTCTAGCTATTGTTTTTGACCACCATCTATAAGCAATGCCTGCTTTGTGAAATATTGTTTTGTCTGTCTAAGGTAAGAAGTTGCTGATAGAGACTGAGCTCCTTTTGGAGATCAGCAGGGAAGCCTATTAGTCTTTTCATACTATACCATCCTTAAAGGCGTACCCCAAATGATCTCTGCCATCAGAATGAACTGCTACTGCCAACATGCAGCTGACCTCAACCTGACCCAGCTCAAGCCAATGCCAAAATAGGTAAGAGTCTTTTAATGGGCAGAAAACTGTCCTTTGCTTGTGCCAGACAAAAGTTAGTGACACTGTAGCTTTGCATAAACAAGCTTGTACCTGCTGCCTGCACAGACAGCCCCCACAAGGTGGCTAGCAGTGGGGGAACACAGTGTCAGCTCTGGGGTGCAAGCGGACACAGGTGGTTATTATGGACAGGCAATGATAAGGAAGGATTTAAGAGGCTGGGGTTGAATGGAAAAGATATAAACTGAAAAATGAAAGTTGAGGGGGAAGAAATAAAAGGAGGTCTTCAGAGGAAAGAATGTTCTGTGGGAGGAAAAAAAAGTAAATTTTAAACTGAAGTTTCAAGAAGATTTTCTTCTCTCCCCAGAATTTTCTGTTCTTCCAGACTAGCTGCTGCTCTCCCAGATATAATAACCCCCCTACACTCCAGTATAAAACTCAGTTTAGTCTCACTATCTTGTTCAGCTTTACCATCAGAACTGAATTTTGTCTATGTGATTCATAAATCTTGAATTGACACTGTATATGACTTTCAAGCTATTGTTTCATCAAATCTTATTCACTTTAGGTATTGCTACAGTAGTCAATTTGTTCAATCTTTTAAAGTAATATTTAATTTAGATTTGTTGATTGTTTAGACTATTACTTCAGTCATCATATCTATATTTGTGCACATTCATACCTGTACAAACAAAGAGCATTATCTTCAAAAGGGGATGCCCCTATTGCCACATTTTATAGGTCACTGGAAAAATTGTCTTTGAGTTTCTGCAAACACTTTGTGGTGTTTTCATGTCAAGTAACATGCTGGCTATAATGTCTTTTATAAATGCAAGCATATTTTGTTCCTGAAATATCTGTTGAAATGTGGAAGACACAAATATTCCTGTCTTTGGAAATAGCACATTCTACAAAAATTTATGTTAGTCTCCCATCTTTAATTGAGTTTACTCTAGTTGTCATCATTTTTATTAATAATCTTCTAAAAAATTGTTTTCAAAGAAGAGTTCATAAACAAGGAGATGAAGAATTTACAAATGGGTAGTGCAAAGGATGTGGATGACAGGAAATATTCCAGAAAGGATGAAATTAAGACTGGATATATAACAGGAGCTTCATACAGAATGACCAGAACATACTTTTAAATCTGAACAATAAGCATGGCAGACAAATGTTTATATGCAATTATGATAATTGTATTTTTGTTTTAAGTTGAGAGCATATCAGACATTTTTATTCCACAGGTAAGACAACTTTTAAATGTTAAGTGCCTGTAACATTAAAGCTCTAATAGGGTCTGACTTGATGCATAACACAAAGGTTATTCAAGCTCAGCCATCCTCCTATATGACTATGGTTATTAAAAGGAACACAGAATTTATGTAAGAGTATTTTTTAGATTTACCAGTTACCAGAGCAGAACAAACCATTTTCTGTGGGTTACAAATGAAAACTATTTATCTTCTCCCTTTTATCTAAACCATATTTCACAGCTCATGAGACATAAATGGGGAGATGCTTTTGATAAAATGTTCTGTGTAAAAATAAATAAATAAAGGAAGAAAAGAACAGAGAAATGAAGAGGTGGTTATAAAAATAACACTGCAAGAGAGATAAAAATTAACAATTCTGACTTTTACAACCAGCAAAAAAATATATAGAGTGAAATTTAACTGGCTAAACACCAAGATGTAGCACATTAAGTCTAGAGTAATGTCTCCAGAGAGCTGGGGCTCTTTAGCCTGGAGAAGAGGAGACTGAGGGGGATTCTCACCAATGTCTATCAATATGTTAAGGGTGAGTGTAGGGAGGATGGAGCCAGACTCTTCTCAGTGTCATCCTATGACAGGACGAGAGGCAATGGATGCAAGTTGGAACACAAGAGGTTTAAGGGAAACACAAGGAAAAACTTTTTCCCAGTGAGGGTGACAGAGCCTGGAATGGGCTGCCCAGGGAGGTTGTGGAGTCTCCTGCTCTGGAGA
>JAOEGS010013868.1:0-14305 GCA_025447755.1 Corythornis vintsioides
CCAACTTTCTCCTATACTTCAGCCACCTGGAGCTGCAGCCCTTCCCTTGGGGTCCTCCCCAGCCTTGGAAACGTCTGCTGTTTGGCTTGGCAAGGGCAGTTTTACTATCAGACTCATGACCAAGGAGGGTGTTCACTCCTTGACTCTGGAAGTCACAGCAGACAGCAGTAGGTGCTCTGAGCTGGGGTTCACCCACGACACCAGCACACATCGCTCAGCTCCCATCACCCCCATTTCTCCCTCCCCTCTGTCCCTCTCCTTCCCATCCCATGCTGCACAGACAGCTGCCCGTTACTACTCCGTAGTTGCTTGAATCCCACTAAATGCTTGTCAAAGTGCCCAGAGAGCTGAAAGTGAGCTCTTTAAATTACATTTGTTGAAAGATTCCTGGTGCATGTTGCTGCTTTTCGTTTTCAGCGACTCTCTGAAATCATAGTTTGTTTTACAGTGATGTTTTGTTTTTCTTTTCCTGCATCCAACCTATAAGTCATGGATGATGCATATTAAACAGATTAAATGGGTTTCAACGGGGCTGTGCACCATGTGTGCACATGGCTGGGGTCTGGGACAACACATTTGCATGTTTACTTTCAGTGCTGGGAAGCTGTATGGTGTGCAGTGCTGGAGAGACTTCTGGCCCTGCTTTCAACCTAAGGAAGAGGCTGCATGGAGTGGGGTGGCAAAACCACTGAGGATGCTGCCAAGGAGGAGGAGGAAGAAGCAGAGTCTACTTGACTCAGGGTTAAAGCAGAGCCTGGAAATCAGGACAGCTTGGATTGATGCCTGACCACAGCTGACAACAGGCAAGTCTCTTCACTTCTGTGTTTCTGCTTTCCCATCTGTGAATCGAGGAGAAGAAACAGATTTGGTGCCCTTTCCTCAGGGAAGGGATATAGAGTTCAGGAAGCGTTTTGAGCTCCCCACACAGAAACTATTCTTTCTATGCAAGGAGCTGTCTTGTATTTTTAGAACAGTTTTTAATTAGAAGAATGGCAGCTCCCTCCCTTTAAGAAAGGCTGACACTTTTCTTCTTATTATGCATTTACGACCATGCACCAGATTTACTTTTTTCAAATCCTTTGCCTTTCACATTTTGCTACTAATATGTCATAAGAAAATCAAGGATCGTGTCCAAATTCCAATTCATGGGGTCGGAATTAGTCTCTCCATTAAAATGAACAGAGGGAGTGATGGGGGGAAGTCTCGGAAGCCCTGGCGGGTGGTAATCCTTGGACTCAGCTCTCGGGTCCCAGTGACTCATTCTGGGAAAGGATAGTGCCTCTGTCGTCCTCAGACATTTAACACCTCCCTAACAAGATTTAGCATCAGATGGGATGTGTGAACAAATAAAATTAAGCAACATGAGACTTCCTAGAACATCTGTCTCTGAGCCGTGTCGGGGCCTGATCCTGTCGGAGCGGGCGGGAGCTGGAGAGGCTGCACGTCGGGCTTTTCGTTATTAACACCAGCAGCCAGGAATTCTGGTTACAAGTCATCCCTACCAGATCGTGTTCCTGAAGATGTACAGAAGAAAACAAGGTTCAGAAGACATCATCCTGCCAAAATATTTTAAGGGAGATCGTTCTGACTGTATCCAGATTATGTGTAAATTTCAGTTACTAAGAGAAAATGAGAACCATTTGTTGGGAGTTCAAATGCTGTCTGGCCTTTCCTAGGCTAGCTTTCAAGCCTCCTGCTTCGCCTCGTCTCTGCGTCTCAATCCATCACCTTGATGCAACTTCCCCACCAGAGACCTCCAGAGCCCTACCCGAGCACTTCGACTTGGGAACAAAAACTGCTGGAGCTCTCTCCTGGCAACTTCTGTGTGTTGTCAAGTGTTTGAGCACAAGCAGAGTAGGAGAGACCCCTGAGCTGTGTGGTTTCAAGTATCTCAGGCTGACTAGGTGTCAGAAAATTGAGTTCAGACCAAACCCTTTTCTCAAACTTTCCTGACTTTTATTTTTAAGGGAGCCCCACTGGCTGAATTTGGGCTGTGGATTCCAAAAATCTGGTGGTGCCCTGACTCGACCTCGTAATTTGGCTGTCATGGCTCTACCACAGTGCAGATTTACAGCAGCCCCACCTCGATTGTCTTGAGACAGAAATCCTAAATTCAGGAGTATTTGGGATGGGTGGGAAACAAGTTCATTATTCATAAAAAAAAATTAAATAAATTAAAATCCACTTTTTTTCAACAGTTTTTCTCCTAGATATTGTAAGTAGTTTCCACATCTGAACTGTATAAAAGCAATTTATATGTAGGTAATAAAATGGTTCTGAAGGTTACCTTAGCTGTTGATTGGGAAAACTTAAGGATCCTACAATAAAAAGCTAAAGAGAGCAGTGTGGCTTCCTCATATTTCCAACACAGCATACTTCATTCTGTGTTATTTATAAGCTCTCCATTTATTTTCCAAAGTTCTGAAAGCCCCCAATTTCACTGATACACTCACAATAAAACTTGCCTCAGCATATCTTTGTTTTTTTGATGGGCAGCTTTAAACCCAAACTATAGGCCCTGAAGGGAAGTCCATGCTTCTAATAATCTCTTTGCCTGCTTTCTGGGGAAAGCCCTGCCTGCCCAGTTGTTCTGGCCATCAGTCCAAATGCACACTCAGTTGTCCCCAAGGACCTCCTGCACAGACCTCCAGGGAGGAAACAGACATACCACCCTCCTCAGCAAATTACAAGGAGCAGCACACACTCTGTTTTTATCAACAGCTCTTAAGGCGACTTTGGTTTGGCACCCACAGTGCAGCCACGCTCAAAAAGATCAGTCTTCTGGTGACACAATGACAAGAAGCATGCCCAGCCAGTCAGAGAAGCAAGGCATGTTTCCTCAGAGATACTGAAGAAACAACTCCCACCCATCAGACACCGTCAGAATCAGCAGGAAAATGATGAAGCACTGCAGCCCTTATCAGTCACCTACCAGGTAAAGAGATGAACGTCCTCATGAACCTGTTTGCCATTGCTAATCATTTCTTTTCACAATATCTGCCCTCTTTCATTTCACAAATATCAAATCATGCCTATTTCACCCCATGGAAGCATTTTGTCAGGTTAGATGGGAGCCTGTAGGAGTGATGAAATTTTTACAGGCTATGGAGATTTAGGAAGACAAACCGTTGCAGCTTCTGATAATCAAACTGTCCTGTAATCAGAAGATGGGACAATACATCAGTGGTTTCCACTGTCAATTGCCATGCTAAGGGGATAAATGTCTGCATTTCCCATGTGGTTTTACAAACCACAACATGCAGGAGTGGACATGGTCCAGTCTAAATGATGGGAACTGAGAAGCCATTTGGTAAACTCCAAAAGCCTGCCTCTGCACTGACAAGTGCACAGCCCACAGGTGAGGACCAGTTGAAATGCTTTTCATGGACTTACAGGACAGGGTGATTATTCCTGAAAGCCCTGACTCCTGAAACCATCTAGTTACATGAGGATCTGTTTTCATTTGAGGAAAAAAAAATAATTCTAGCCTTGTCAGGTGCAGAAAACTCCCCAAAATGTGGTATCTAAGGGCTCCAAACACAGTATCCAACGCAAAGAAATGAAATCATGTACTTTTAAAGATCTTACTATTTTACAAGCAGGCTTACAATGAATTTTTGGAACTCCTGACCTTATATGCTCAGAAGCAGGAGTATCTGCTCCTTAACCTTGTAATAATGACAAGTTATGTCATTGAGATCCAGCAGCCATTGTGCTGCAGCAGCCACTTGGAAAATGTTTTCAATTGCCCGAGGTAACTAAATAACGACACTTCATTATTCACAGGCTGCTTAAATATTCTCTGCATTAAGTGCATGGAAGTTTAGATAACATCTAATTGCAAAGAGAAGCACTGGAAAGTTTTTGAGGGTGGCAACTACATACCTAAATGACATTTATTTATTTAGAAGTGCTTAAGACGTGCCTCTCACTTATCCCAGGCAAACACAGAGCCTTGAAATCAAAACTCAGGCAATATCGCTTGGCCCAGCGCCCAGCTTGGAAGAACTTTTTCAGCACACCCAAACGACGACACTCCTTCCCCAGTTTCTATCACTTAATCATGCTGCTTCTGCAGACACCACCCAGAATAAAAAAGTGGGATAAGGAGGGAACTCCTTGCTTAACTACAAGGCTACAAAAGATTAAAATGAATTCCCTGAGTTTTGTTGTGATTAATTTCAAAGTTAAATGTACCCCAGGGTATCAAACTGAACTTTGGGGCTATTGACTGAAACTGACACAGCCAGAGCAATGGCAACCAGGCTGGGATGTAGCAACACGATGAGCAAGGCAATGGGGCAGCCCATGACTTACTGTCCAGAATCCCCAGAGGAACTCTGTGGCCACAAAAGATCCTTCAGAAAAAACATTTACAGGATAGCAAAGCCTGTTATCACCACTGAGCTGGGATGAGCTGCTAAGCACCAGCCACAGGGGCAGTGATTTCTGTGCCTCCTCTCACACCCTTCATGCCCAGCTGGATTTGTTCAGTGGTTAACATACTAGTACAGACACCACAGCCACAGAGTTCTCTATCATTCACCCCCCAATTACACAAACAGGTTTGAGACCCCTTTCAAAAGAGCTTCCAACAACACCCTCCTCCAACACCTGAGAAAACACAGTTACTCACAGAATCAGTCTCTTAAGAAGGACAAACAAACAAGGTAGCACCAGAGCATGCTTTCCTATTTAGCACCTTTCCTGCTTCTCCAGATCATCCAGACTTCCGTGGAACCTCTCTGATCCATTCATTTGGCATCTTGGCTAAACCACTGTGATACTGCAGGAGAGAAGAGTCTACATCAGGATGTGTTTGGGCAAGCCCAGCATGGGTTTCTTTGGCCTGATACTCCTTGAAACAGTGTACTAAAAGTCCTTCAAAATAGTTCTTCACTTTATTCTTATTCAAGAGTGTATGGCTTTAATAAATTCTGGTTTGGAGCACTTTCTAGCGTGCTGTGGGTCTGAGAATTCTCTGTGGTTTGTGGTCACTTGTTTTTCTAATATTTTGGTCAGTGTCCAATCTCACCAGTGTTGCTGTCTATACCCATGTAATTTCTGCTAGAATTGAATTTTCCACACACTGCAACTTTATAGCCCTCCGGTGTTCCCTGACACAAGAAGAGAGGTTACCCACCAACTCGGGGGTGTTCATGCTTTCAGGGAGAGGCACAACACCATCATCTGAGTCTCTTCAAACTCTGGTTAAAGGGCTTCAAAGTGCTTTAGTCTTCCCACCAGGAAACAAATTTATGATCCCCTGTTTTTTGAGAGCATGTTTCCTAAGGTATGGTGGAGCTCAGAAGGAAAGGTGGGACGTGACAGTTTATTAACCTTACAAACAAGAGTTTCATTTCGAGGGACATGAAGTTTCATTTCAAGAGGCAACGCCTAGGATGGGAGTGGATATGGGCATTCAGGACCTTCTGCTAGTGCAGGGCTTGGAAGAAAAGTCAGTGTGCACTGCTAGGGTAAGGAGAAGGTAGGAAGAATACACTAGACTACTTCAGCTGGAAGCAACCTGCAGTGACCATCTAGTCCAACCACCTGGTCACTACAGGGCTGACCAAAGCTGAAGCATGGCATTAAGGATGTTGTCCAAAGGCCCTTTCTACACTGGCAGACACAGGGCACCAACTACCCCTCTCCTATTACAGGGTTTGACCACCCTTTCAGTAAAGAAATATTCTCTCCAATGAAGTCAAAACCCTCCCTGATGGATGCAGCTTAGAGCCATTCCCATGTGTCTGGCACTGGGTACCAGGAGAAGAGCTCAGCACCTCCCTCTGCAACTCCCCTTCTCAAAGAAGCTGTGGAGAGCAGTGAGGTCTCCCCTCATCCTCCTCTCTAAACCAGACCAACCCAGAGTCCTCAGCCACTCCTCAGAGGTGATGCCTGACACCCCCTTCACCACTTTGGTGCCCTCTTCTGTACTTCAACCATTCCCTTCAGCTGCAGAGCTCGATCCCACGCAGTGAGAAGGCAATGAGCATGGTGGTAGCTAATGATAACATGCCCTGTCAGCACAGCCCTCTGCAAAGAGGAAAGCATGGGCTGAGAAGGCACTGGACACTGGGTCATTTTCAAGTGTAACTCAAAGCATAGGCTTTAGCTCAAAAATCCCAGGACATCTGAAATCCTGGCTACTTAAAGATTTTTTCCTAAAAGCCCTCTGGACAGGGGACTCCTGGCAAGGGAATCCATCTCTAGTCTTGCTCTTCCTGCTGATCCATCAGACCCACGTTTGGACCCGTGAACGGGCATGTCTCATCACACTGAGCTTGCATCAAAATGATGAGATTTTTTTTACTGAAGGGACACAGCCTGGAAGTTTCTGTACTCTTTGCACCACTTTTGCAAACCATAACACAGATTCCTTTCGGGCAAATCCACCTGCTCCAGCGTGGGAGTCTCCACAAGCTGCAAGGTGGGTATCTACTCCACCATGGACCCCTAACTGGGCTGCAAGGACAACATGCATCACCACAGTCTTCACCACAGGCTGCTGGGGAATCTGCTGCAGTGCCAGAAGCAACTCCTTCTTCACTGACCCTGGTGTCTGCAGAGTTGTTTCTCTTACATATTCTCATTCCTCTCCTCCAGCTGCTGTTGTGCAGCACTTTTTTACTCCATTCTCAAATATATTATCACACAGAGGCAGTAGTAACATTGCTGATGGGCTCAGCTTTGGCTAGCAGCAATTCCATCTTGCAGCTGGGTGGAACTACCTCTGTCTGACATGGAGGCAGCTTCTGGCATCTTCTCACAGAAGCTCTTTGTTTCATCAGCTCATTTTAAAAACCCAACTAACTGTATCTCACTAGAACAATATAGGTCCTCACCATCTACTTATAACTGCTTTACACCCAACTATAGCAAACAACAAAGAAGACATATGTTATTTGTGTCAGAACTTTCATATCCCCTCACCTGTCCTGTGGCTGGATTGGCTTCAAAGTCTGTACAAATCTGTCCACCTGTGAACAGCTCCTATAGAACCCTAAATCAACAAACCATTTCTGCATGACTGCTGAGATAAGTGTTGTTAGATGCTCTTGGTCCAAGGGTTTTTAGCTGCTTTATTAAAACATTGGATTTAGTTATTGAGACTGGGTTTTTTCAATGCCCACAGAGCCCCAAGGACTGCATTCCAACACATTAAAATGTATTATATTATTGCAATATTTGTAGTGACACATTAAAACTGTGTTCAGGGAGTTAGAATCATAAATCCTCCTGGTCTGTGTCTGTATCTGAGCTGGAGTATGTTCATGTTTGATAGATGGGCTGTAAAACGAGGGCACGTTCTCATGTGTGAAGTGTGAATAGTTCCTTCTCTTATTTATCACAGCTGATGCTCTGTGGGGCCTGGGCCAGACCTTCTGTTCCAGACAGAACTGACAGAAGAGGAAACGATGAGGAAAAAAAATTGCATTCTCAGGGTGCCTGAATAAACTTCATTTAAATCTTCCAACTGATTTCTGTGGACTTTGAATCAAGCAAAGAGTTCTAAAACCATTCCTGATCTCCATGCATTCAATTACTGTAGCTGCTAGACTATTCTGGCACCACAAGTTCCCAATGCTGGACCCCATTCTGAAAGACTGAGAAGATGCATTAAAAAAAAAGTGCTTAGTTAAATTCAACCCATGTGCCCAGAAAACAGAAGCAGGGAGTCGTGGAAAAGATTAGCCTTAAACAAATGTGCAAAATATACTATGTTCTCTGTGCTAGAAATTTGCACTCTGGAGATACTCTTCTTGTTACAGCTGGAGAACTGTACAAATGGTGGCTGGAGGGAGCTTTGACTCACAAACTGCTGCCCCTTCTCTTACAAAAGGGCCTCTCTGAGGACTGTGCTTGGTTCATCACTCCAAAATATAGTGAATTAGCATCTTTCATAAACATTAAAATCTTTTACTCGCTTATAAAGCAAAGGAAGACAGGCAAGGCAGTAAAACATGATGATACCTTCACCAGGAAGGCACTTGAGGAAGATCTCACTACCTGCAAGTTGCTTGCATATGTGTCATTCAACCTCACCATACCCAAGAGTGTTCCATTTTGGCTGAAGCAAGCAAGCACTGAGAAGAGATGATGATGAAACAAGACCCTATCAAATCAAATCAAACCACAGTAACAGTGGTTTACTTCTTCCAAACTAAGAACAACACAATTTAAGAATGTTAAGTGCTTTTCAGAGACAAAAGTGCATCAAGCAAGAGGCAGCCTTGGCTGTTACAGCTCTTATGGCACATGGCAGGAAAGGTACATCAAATGTGAAGGGGACCCGATGCTTTGGGAGCAGGTGACAAGACAGGAGGGTAGTGTGGTCAAGAGAGGATGACTTCCATCTTATGCCTATGCTTTCTTAATCTCACTTGAAAATCACTAGGGCTTTATATGTTTCTCTTACTTGCTTCTCCTCTAAGCTCCCCACAGTACACACTACACAGGGCATGGTAGGCACAATATGTGAGGAAGGCAAACCCATAAAGTGGCAGTGGAAACTGAAACTGATGATATAGAGTCATGCCCCAGCCTCAGGAGCAAGAACTGGGAATAAAAAAAAGCAGCTTGAGGTCCCTTTCAACTTCTCTATCTTCATGTCCCTGCAGACATGCCCTCAGAAGGTGGTGTGACAGGGCAAGCTATGTCTGTGTTAAACTGGCAAATCTGCCTCGTGTTCTACTGAACACATTCCCAAACATAACAGGCTATAAACGTGTTAAATTATGTGCCAGAGAACAAATGTGCTCAGAAGAGCTGCTTGACACTCCAGTGAAGGACCCCGACTCAGAAGGTATGGAGGCAGCAGCCTGTAGCTGTAACTTTGAGTGTTTATGCTTCTGAATCCTGTGTAGAAATGCTTTTCCTCAGAGGAAATGCAGTATGACTAGGGAGGAGGCCAACCCTTGGAAAACAGGGCTTTGCAGAGACTGTTTGGGCACGTGTCACCGTATTCAGCATTCCCAGGCCAGTGGGTCAAGAGGAGATGTAGAGCAAGGTGGCCCCTTCTCAAACTCCAGGCTCACCCAAGAAGAAGATGGGACTAGGAGCTTTCTGAAGCCAGCAGTGTTGCAGAGCCTGGAGCATTTCAATAGACTCCGAGTGTAACAGTTGTGGTGTGGTTGAAGTTTCTGTGGCCCTGACAGCACCCCTGCAACAAGTGTCTTTCTCATGTAGCAGGGAGATCCGTACACACACTAGCTCACCTGGGCACTGAAGGAAGGAACCTGAAGGTGGTACCCATGAGCTCAGACTCCTGGTCTCAGAGTGCACAGAGAAGCCCAGAGACACTCCTGTGCTCAAGCCAGTGACAGAGCTGGCGCTAGAAACAGTGACTCTGCAGTCCCAAGAGGTCTAGAGGGGCACTAGATCCCCCAAGTGATCAGCTTTAGCCCGCTGCTGGTGTCTGCTCAGGGAAACTCTGGCAAGGTTGTGACTGCAAAATGTCACCCAAAAATGGGAAGACAACTCCTTGCTCATTGCTGCCACACCTGACTGGCTACTACAGCATCAGTGCCATAACTCTGGCCCAGCTTGGCCACCCCTGTGACAGCTGAGTGCAGGATGAAGATGCACAATTTCCTCCCCTTTCTTGAAGCTGTAGCTCAGCAAGGCCTGACCTTTACAAAACTGTGTCTCACCAGTGTCTAGTAACAGCAAGGAAAGAAAAACAAGCCCAAATTTATTTGAATCCCGTGGATGGAAATCTGCCAGGTATGCACACAGGGCTTGGGTTTGCAGAGGGGGAAGGGAGGATGTATACACAGGTGAAGATAAAAACCCTGGAATTTAAGTGATTACACAGAATGTGAAGTCAGCGTTAATTGAACTTTTGATTCAGATTCCAAATTTTAGTGTTGTGATAGCACTCAGATCAGAGATAAGAGTAGTGAAAGTACAGGCACAGGTGGTTTGGGTTAGGGTCAGATTCAACTTTCTTCCTCCAAAATAGCTTCTCACACATTACATTTAGACTTGAAAATCCTTATTTTCCTCCTGCTTTCATTTGCTCTATTTACCTAGACTTGGCTATTTCCTCTTGTTGGCAATTTCCTGAAGCAAGACATAGGAAACCAGTGGCTACTTTCAGTAATCTCCAATTTCATCTATTTCAACAGCCATAAAATATCCAAGTAAGTTTCCTTATCTTCCAGAGCAATCTTACTTTCCTGCCTTTGCCATCTCACCATCCACCAAAATTTAGCAACTCCCCCTTAAATATGTGAAAGGCTCCTGGCTCTCCCCTTTTTCACCTACACAGGGCCTGTAATGTGTGTTCACTGCTTTTCTATCTTCCTGTTACTCCTCTCATAATACCAAAACCTGATTTCTTTGTGTCCAGACCTTCAGCAGTTCTTTTTCCTGACAGCCACAACTTCCTCCTCTCGCCTGGGTGACGTTCACTTAAAACAGAATTGGAAACATTACCTTCTGTGCTTGTTACCCTAATTACAATCACTCTCCTCAGCTATCTTCACTGTCTGCCCTTTTTTCGTGGCATCGAGTTCAACCTTTCCATCTTGAACTTCAAAGTGATTCACAGCTCTTCCAGTTAGCTGTGCTAAGTTGCTATCTTCTTGTCATGCCTTCCACCCTCAGTCACAGCTCCTGAACTGCTGCATTCTCACATATATAAAGGGTATGTGCACGTGTCTGTCCAATCCTAGATATATGCAGCTTACACTGCTAGTCCTGCTCACATATTTCTAAACACACATTCCCACTGTTTTAAACTGAAAGGATGAAAATGTGCCTCAAGCTTCTCATGTATTAGATTTAAATGATTTTTGTAATTCCTACATTAACAGAGGTCATAAGCTAGAGAGAAACTTACCCTTTTCCTGACATGAGAAAATCCCCGGGGAAGGTGCATGGCAAAAAGCCTTGCCATGTACAGACAGACAGAGCTCCTGGGGCCAGCCCACGCATGTGAGCAGCTGCCACTGCCCCTGCACCCAGCTGATGGTCTGCTGGGACCTGGTAAAACTGCCCCTGCACCCAGCTGATGGTCTGCTGAGACCTGCTAAACCTGCTCCTGCACCCAGCTGATGGTCTGCTGGGACCTGGTAAACCTGCCCCTGCACCCAGCTGGGACAGCTGGTAAACCTGACACCTGCAGGGCTTGCCAGGGGAGGGGCTCCTTTCCTTTGACAGCATCTCTAAAGAGCATCCTCCTGTTCTGGCCCATTTTTGTGACAGCAGCTAGCGAGGTCAGTGGTTGATGAATCTCAGTGTGCTGGGATCTGCTTCCTCCTGCTGCTTCTCTGTTCCAAGCCTCGGGATACTCCTGCAATAAACTGCTTTTAGGATTTCCTGCTGTACATGAGCCTCATGTTACCTTACCTAAGGTCAGATTCAGCTTTCCACTGCGTTGGGACGTGTGGATTAATCGGCATTTCTTCAGTGCTTGCCTGTCCCCATCAGCTGCCTTTCTCCTCCCTCCTTCACCCACTTCTTCCCCTTAATCAATCCCTGCTGTGGTCTGGTCTGCTCCGAGCGAGCCTTCCTTCCTGCCGCCGAGCCGCGGAACAGACGCGGGCTTCATCGCACCAGGGAGAAAGGTATTATTATAGAACACTGCTCAGCCTCTGTAGGAGTGCTTAATGTTCAAAACTGCCCAAGCATGAGCTGGTTCATATGACACAGAGCAGGAAATGATTTATAAATGCAGAAACAGAGGCTAGAAGGTAACGGGAGTTGTGCAAGGTCTCACAGAGAGATCACGGCAGGGTCAGAAGTCTCCTGACTTCCAACTCCAGGCTTTTAACTCTTTGCTCATTTCCCAGAAGGTGCTGGGTTTTATGTGTTTCATTTTACACCCCACATTACTAACCAACCTCCATTTGAACCCCCTGCATCTTCACTCAGGATGCAGAGACTGTGGATACTGGGAGAGCGTGCACTGTACATCTGACGGGCAGAGAAGTTGGCTCCCTGCTTCCAGGGCTGACCTTGCAATGGCCCAAGCTGGCACTGGCATTGACATGCACATCTACACTGTGCACAGAATTGCTACCCTCAGACCCTCAAGCCACCTCTGGATGAGCTGGTCCACGCTTGAGTGTGGAGCCAGGGCTTTGCTGTGTGGCTTGGAAGCCCAAAGTCAGTACTTCTGTCCTTAGCTCCAGCAAATTCATACAGGCAGAGATACCTGCAGGACAAAAATTGACTTTTGGGGGCGGGAGCCTGTCAATTTACCCTTCAAATCCCAAATCTGGCCTTTATGGATGGAGCAGTATTGCTACAGCTCATGAAACCTCAATTCCTCTCAAACATCCCTCCTCTTTTCCTTTTTAACACTTCCTACTAATGTATACATACAAGCATATATTAAAAATAAACACACTTGAAGAAAGTAATACCCTGGACTTACAAGCATATACAGGTGGAATCTTCCAAAGCCTACAAACACAGGTATATAAGCATATATTAAAAAAAAATATATAGACCATGTCAAAACCAGCTGCCAACCCATTGCCTCTAACCCGATCTGAATCACAGACATGCACATTCCCTCCACTTGCAATATGGCTGATAAAGTATTTTGTTAACCAAGATGTTTTGCTGGGTTGGTAGAAGGGCTTTCAGAGCATTAATTTCTCTCCATAAAGCTCTGCTGGATTTATATGCATACCACATTATTCTGTTTCGTTAGATTGTTCCAAAGGGTCTCTGAAAACTTCTCAAAGTAACTCTGGAGAAAGAGTCTGAAAATATAACTCAGTAGATTGCAGGAATAAATACTGGAAGTCACATAATGCGTTTATACTTAGGCAGAAAAACTACATTTTCTTGGGAAAATACTGGCATCAGCACAAGCACATTCCCTCACACACTGGCCTGGGCTTTTCGTCTGACTGTTGGTTTCAGTAGGCATTTAAAGGAATCCACAGTACCTCTCATTTATAATTGCAAATAGAAATAATAACAATTGTATTAATAATGACTACAGCTACCAGGTCCCAGGGCTCTCAACCTCCTATTCCCCTCTGCTTGCAGCTCAAAGGAAAGAGGGAGCCCTGCCTAGGTTCAGCACGGAGGTGCTATCCTCCACTGACTGCTCCTGCTCGTGGTTTGCACACCAATAAGAGAGCAGAAAGCTACCCCAGTGAAAACTGGAGAGTCAGTGCAATAAGAGCAAGATAAGCACAGTGACTTGACACATATCCTGAGGCAGTGAATTTGAATCCATTCCTTGATCTGAAGTGCCAGACAACTTTCAGGTTTTTGATATGCGTATGCTGCAGTAGCTCTTCTGGAAACAAAGCAGAGAAGGAGAACAAAGGAAAAGGAGGAGGAAAGAGAGAGCATCTCAGCCCAGTTATGGCACATGCAGTTGGGAGATTTAACTCGGGTCCACCAGGCTGAATGCTAAAAATGCAATGCTAGCCCTGCCTGGGACTGTTGGCAGCACAGGTGACTGTGGATGACCACACCTCTCCACGGTGAGGGTTTAGGAACCATCCTGCATGCATTACAAGAGAACACAGCTCAAAAGAGGGGTCACCTGGGACAGAAGAATTTAGGAAGAGCATTTTAAACCCGACTAATCTGGCACATGCAAACCTTCCTGCCCACCACTGCTGAAAACCCCAGCTCTGGCTCCTTTGGACCTCCCTACTCCTTCCCTGCTCAAGTGTTGCCAGCACTGAGAACTGGGAAAACTCAACTGAGAGCTCTGCCAAAGCCACGGAAAGCAGCATTAATTTGGCATGTCACCACCAGAGCATCTCTGACCAAGCACTGATTGAGTCTTCTGCCCTCATCACCTGAGGGTAAAACAACAGCATCCTAATCCCCCTAACAAGCTCATTCCTGTCTGAGGAGATATTTCCAGGCCTCCTCCCAGACTTCTGCTTTGCACACTGAACCTTGTCTGGTTTTAATCACTTTTCTAGTTCTTACCTTCAAACCTGGCATTAGAGATGTTCCTGCTCTACTGTTGTGGGTTTCTTTGTCTTTCTGCTACATGCCCTTTCAAAAGAATTGTGCTGCTCCAAAATGAATACATCTTTTTTGCAGCCAAGGACTATGGAAGATTGCACTACAATTGATATCCCCATTTATACAACCTAATGTATGGAATTATGGTTCTTGGGGGAATTGTAATTAGTATAATTGAGTCTTGTGTGGATGACTCAAATCTATCACGTTAGTTTGTGTAAAGATACTCACTTTTTTTTTTCCATTCCAAAAGCATCATCTACTCCTTTTCTAAAGATGAAATATATGGGGTTTTTTTCTGCAGTTATAAACCACTTAACATATTTTACTGAATCTCATTTCATTA
>JAOEGS010013868.1:14405-30045 GCA_025447755.1 Corythornis vintsioides
TTTAATTTCATTTGATAAAACCAAAGTGGATTGACTTGTTTAAAAACAGAAACAATGGTGAGATTTTTTTGGGGAGTTATTAAAGGAAAATCTTCACCTCATTCTTTCACTTGTTGAATGCTTTTCTAACTGTATGTTGGGAATGGGTGGAGCAGCACATTCAGTCTCCTGAAATCTCAAGTAACCATGTAACTCCCCACAAGGGTGGGTAAATCTCCTTTATATTCCCTGTAATCCACACAGGTGCCCCCAACACCTAGAGGGCAAACCCACCCCTGTGCTGTCTCCCTGGAGCAGCAGATCTGTGCAGTAGAGGTGCCCAGGCTGACAGAAAACTGTCCCACAGGAACAAGGAAGGTGGAAATGCCTCAGCAACTGCTCTCCGTGTGACTTGGCCATCTGACTGTCAGACTGACCACTCACCCTGGCAATGAAGCATGTGGTGAAAAACCAGAGAGGTTTCCCAGCAGCAGCAGCGCTGACCTGCCCTTTCCCACTGCAATCTTTGACCATTCCTCTGGGGACTATGAGGAGGCTTCACACTTGTGCTTTAAGGAAAGAAAGGCAGATTTTTGGCTCTTGGTAGGACTAACCAGGGCAACTCTCACAATATCAATCAATTTGGCAATTTAATAATTAGGAAGCACCCAAGTTTCATTTCAGCATCTTTTGAGGGAGGGCAGCATAAGACAAAGCAAACAAATAAATAAATAAATAGAACCCAGGAACACTCCACCTCTGATAAATAATTCCTATCACAAGTTTACCAAGACAGAAAGAAAGCTGTGTTTCCTTGACTGCATCAAGGGGCTGTTTGAGGACTTCACTCTTCCAGTGCTTACATATCTCCCCAGTTCCACCCTGAAACAGGAACTGCTGAGACCCATTTGAACTTGTATCACTTCCTTCAACAATTTTGTTCATTATAGCTCTTGTTTTGCTTAAATCTCTCCGTATTTGCACCATTTCCTGAGAGCACTAAGTCCATCACACCTTACCAAGCAAGCTGTGCTTCAGCCACCACAGGTTCAGTGTCTGCCTTGTGAACACTGCCAGCAAATCAGAGTGCTATTTTTAGCTACTGAAGGCTGAGGATGTGGGTTTTGACCTCTTCTATTTCACAGACTTTCATGGGCACAGAATGCTCATTGTCTGCCTGGCTATAGTCTGGCCTCTGCTGCCAGCAGCACACAGCAACACCAGCAGGTAACACCAGCCCTTCACATCAGTGCAAGTCCTTTGGAGTTGCCCAGCAAAAGCCACAAATGGCTCCTGCTGTGGAGAGCTGATGCTACAGCTCAAAGCCAGTGCACAGAGAACACCCCGAGAAAACAATCCCAGACTGGGGGGTGTGGTGGTGACCCCTCTGATGTCCAGATGTGACTCATTCCTGTGAATCCCAGAGCTGGGGTGGATGGAAAGTGTTTACACAGTGTTGTGCACTGCAATCAAAGCCAAGAGCCAGGCTCCTTCTGGTGTGTGCTACACAGTGCACACTCATCTCTGCCTGGGCTATAGCCTGTGTGCCACACAGTGCACACTCATCTCTGCCTGGACAGCTAGATAGAAGCTCATTAACAAACTGAAGAAAAGCAGCACATTCAATTGAGGTTATTTTGTGAACATAAACTTTTTTTTTTTTCTTTTTCTCCCAGTAGTCCCAATGTCTAAAACCAGCTGTCATTCAGGAAATTAAATTCAATACCTATGATGTGATTTTTGAAAGTGCAACTTTCTGGCAAAAGGCTTCTGAAGTTTATCCAGATTCTGAAAAATCAGATTATTCAACTGTCTTTAAGGCCACAAGCCTAACTTCACACACCTGTTGTGAAAGCCTTGGGCTTCAATTAATGGCAGGCAAAGGATGCACAATTAATATCACAAGAAGCCAGGAAATGAATAAGTTAAAGTCCCTACTGTAGTTGTAGCTTTGCCACAACATGCAGGTCTTTTGTTGGCTTTCTCCATAGATGTGGATTTCCTGTTTTTCCTGGTTAAATGTATATACCAGAAATTACTCATTAAATGTCAGGAAATGCAACTGGACTGAGTTAACTGTGGTGCTGGAAAAATCTCGACGAAGCAAACGGTTTGGTGTCATTCAGTAAGATATGACCTCCCTTCTCAATGAATTGCTCACAGACTAGTATTTTTCCTAGGAATTTTCCCCCTTGTTCCAAAGCAGCAAGTAAATGATGTAACTGATTATACTCCCTGAGAAGGTGACATAATTCAGAAGATATTCTTGACTCCAGCTTTAGAGAGTTATTATTCTGTACCCTGTCCCTGCACGGCGATCCAACACAGGGCTCTCGTGTCAAATTCTGCTTACACCTTCAAATGGCAAGATTTAAATGTGCAATGTGCAACTTTACCTGTGTGAGACTAGACAGAGAATTCACAAGCTCCTGAACATTCTAGAGCCAGTAAATCTTAGCACTGGCTACCAAGCATGGGAAGTAGGAATGTTCAAATGACTGTAACATTCATATTTTTTGTACCCAGACAAAAACACCCTGAAATTTCCTCCAAGTACCTTTTTCTAGGCAGCAGACTTAACAACAAAACCCCAGATCCACTGGTTAATCCATAACCTCGTGTTGCCAGTGAGAACCTCCTGGTTTTATTCCCTTATCTTTGAATTATTTGGGCCATCTTATCTTCGAGCTAAGCAGGGCTGTTTGCATTTCCCCAAACTAGTGCATTAAATCTCCCAACACCCTTCTGGAAGTTGAGCAGTTGCACTCTGCTGTTTCTCTGAGGTACTGGAGGGGTTTCATTATGCAAGTTCTCACAGCAAAACTAACTGAAAACGAGGTGCACAGAACGTTATTTAAAAATATAGCAGGAGTTTGTTTTGAATAAAGAACAGTTGTGCAACCAGCGAGCAACACACTCAGGCAAAACTTGCTTTGTGGGAGATATATTGCTAAATATCCCACGAATACAATCTCTGCATATGGGAATATATGTGGAGATGGAAAAACAACCCAAGAAAACCCCAACAAAAGGCCAGCTTGCAGAAATGTGCGTGTCGTCAGAGCTACTCTGCTGTACGAGCTGTTTATTGGAGCTGGGTCCCATGTCAATACTGAGGAAAATAAAGAATGGAAAATAACTTTGGAATTGAATAGAGACCCTGTCACAGTTAAATTTGATACTCGGAGCCTGAGCCAACATACTGCCAGGACAAGAAAGTATACCAGAAAATCAGGAATAAATCCAAGATGGAAAAAGTAAAAGTTAAATTAGCATCATACGGTGGAGAGAAATATCAATAATTAGGCAAATGCATAATAACCCTATGATGTCAATTACTTTTATGACAGTGGGACTGGAAACACAGGCACTTCCAGGGCTGAACATTTGCAAAGAATTAAGAGTGGTTAGAACATACAATGGGTGCTGTGTATGATCTAAACAGACAATAAGAAACCAGAAGAATTCAAAGATATTTTTGATACAGCAGGATACAATAAGAAGAATTTTTTTAATATTTTTTTTCTCAACCTGAGGTAACTCTTTCCTCACCAGTCACTCTGCACACAAAGGGTTTCCATTCAGCTCTGCAGGTACTAACAGACACAAAAAGGGAAGAGAAAGTCTAAATACAAACACTATTGTTGTTGTGAGTCCTACATTCTCCTGATTTTTCTTCCAAACTAATTATTCCACTTTCTGGCTGTGCCTATCTTTGAGCTACCCAGAGCACAAACCCCACCTTTGCAAAATGCTCCTAACAGGTCTCACTGGTGCAAAGTTACTCCCTCCTTTTGATCTGAGCAGATGTCTGTGCTTACTCGTGCTGTTGGAGGCCCTGAGTGCAGGCAGGTCTCCAGCAGCAGTGGAACACCCCTCAGCAGCCAGCTCTGGACCCACGGCCCCTGCAGTGCCTGGACTGGGAGAGGTTCTGTCCTTGCAAACACAGCAAACTGTTTGCTCTACAGGGGGCTCTGCAAAAACACTTTGAAAAATAAAAATATTACAGAAAATTTCGTTTCACAGAAGGTTGGACAAGCAAAGAGAAGTGACAGGACTGAGACCATGGAGCAGCCCTGTGTCAGAGCTGGCACCAGAGCACAGCCATCCTGGATTCTGGAGTGGCACTGAGCTCCCTAAGCAGCATCCACAACCTGGTACCCATCTGAGTTCACAAACACCTCCCTGCTTGCTAGATGCTGTAGCCACCACCACAACTCTGACAGCAGACAAGTCTTCTTATATCTCCTTGATTCTCATGCTATTTTGATTAAGCTTATGCAGCTGTTTTCTTATTACTCATAAAATAGGCTACTCACCAACATTTAGAAGAGGTTTGTAATTAGAATAAGTATTTTAGATAGACACCATTACTACAGCAGATTCTACTGGAAGGATCCTGAAGTGCTTTTGCAATTATTTATTATGTGCTGCAAGGCCTGTGGAACTCACAAGTATCTCATATATTGACTTCCTGAAGGTCTGGATTAAACCATATTTATTTACCCTGATGTTTCAGGTATAGCAGTTCCCAAGGGTTACAGACACACACCCAGGGGCATGCACAGGTTCAGGAGGGATCCATGAATGAAACTAAGCACCCATGCTGGGTCTATGTACCCTGAGGCAGCAGGATGAGTCTCCAAGCCCACGGCCAGATAGACATCCCAAGTCTGTAGGTGACAATATTTCTGCCAGCAGTTTTCTTAGGTACCCATCACCTTTGCACCCACCAGGGGCTAGCTCCAGAGTGGAGCCCCCCAGCCCCATCAGCACCTTCTCCTGGGCACTGCTCTGCTCATTTCCCAATAAAAGTTCATCCCACAAGTACCATCAGAGCAAACCTGTAGCACTGCTAACAGTGAAAGCACAGCAAAGGCAACTCCTGCCTTTTCTATCCCAGCCTATCAGTCAGAGCAGGAGAACAGTTAAAGCCCAGGAGCCAAACCCACTGCTCTCTTCAGCAGCTTCACTGCCAGCTCCCAGAGGCACATCCTACACACTATGCTAGAAAGTCACCCCTTTCTTCCTCATTTTGCCCTGTGGATCTGAACTCTGTCCTGCCCAGCTGGATCTGCAGGAGGGCTGGAGAGTGCCCTGCCCAGAAGAGCTGCCAGCCAGGCAGCTGGGCCCTTTCCTGCAAAGTGGGAGATGCTCGTGGTGGGAGGATTTTGGTAACAGACCCAACTACTGTGGTCTGTATGAAAGGGGTGAGAATGTGGGACCAGCTGCAGCTCCTGCTTCAGACATTTAAAAAACCAGAAGTTCATTTGTCTGTGTTTGGGGCAGGAACAATAGAGATGGTTGACTCCAGAAAGGGCTGCAGAGCTGTAAATCCCAGCCTGACACAGGCCCTTCCATGTCAGCCAGTGCTTGATGCACAGCCAGGGAGATGCTTTAAGGCACCCCACGTCCCTTTGGCATCTGGTGCCCAGGATGCTGGTGTCAGAACTTGGTCCCAGAGCTCCATTCTCTCTCCCAGGCTCCACAGAGTTCAGAAACAAGGTGTCAAGCAAATAAATACTGGGGTATAAATCCTACAAACCAACACCAGCTTTCTGACCAAATCACTAAACCCAGAGCATTGTCCCTGGTGTGCTGGCTTTGAGCTCTGCATCCTATTCAGCAGACAGCCAGTCCTCCAGCAGCACTGCAGCTGGTGTGCACCCAACACTGACTGGTTGCCAATTCATAGCATTACAAAGGAAATACAGGATTTATTTATAAGGGTTTATTACCACCTAAATTCCTGTCTGATGCAACACCTCCTGGCAAGATGGAAATGTTGTCCCCAAAGTGACAACCAACTCAAGGAAACCACTTAGGAGAAATAAAACTCTTGTTCAACAAGGTGATCTGACCTGTTTGCTATTTGACACACGGTTCATCTCTGGAGAAGTGTTCACATTTCCTACATTTTGACAGCTGAATTTCTTAAATGGGTAAGAAATTAGGCTCACTCAAGCACAGAATAATTCCATCAGTAGCCAGAACAGATAACCCTCCCATCCTAGATCCCATTTCATTTAGTGCATTTGCTACAACCTCTCAAATGCTAAAATTAAAAACACAGCAAGGAGCCACAAAATAAAACAAACCCACCAAACCTACTCTGATGAACTGGCAGCCTGAAATGCATTTCTAGTCAGGGTCTCATAATAACTAAAAATATATTTTTAAGAGAGAAGTATAACCAAATCCCTTGAGCAGAAAGGCCTGATTTGAATTACTTTATTTAACTTAAATGCTGGTTTTACAAGGTCATAGATCCCCATGCTTATTTTTTCTACCCACAAATTATGACTAGTTCCACACCTCCAAATGAGCCCTCCTCCAAGGCTCAGGTCAGGAGTATCATGATGTCCACTATTTAAGAAGTTTCTTGCAGCCTTGATGGAACTGTGGGATCACTTTGTTAGCTCCACAAAGCCAGTATTTCAGGGCCAGCTAAACTGGGGTTTCTAACACATCCTGGTATGGATCCAGAGTAAATCTACCAACTTCAGGGAAGAAACTCTGCTGCAAAAGCCACGTAACAGAATCATACATAAGAAGCTTTTCTACAGACAGACAAACATGGCAGCAAAAGGAACTTCTGGAGGTTACAGTGAGTGCTGCACACAGTGACACACCGACAGAATCCCTAGGAATGCAACCACTGCATGTGTGAGGCAACAGGCTGCACAGTGACCCACAGCAAACCCCAGAGGATTCACTTGCTCTCTTCTCCATCTATTCATAGACAAAACCAGAGGGAAGTTCTCCATTACACATCCTGTTACAGATAATTATTATTCTGGTCAATTAAAGTCATCACACAGTTTCTGAAGACAGCACAGGCAAAGAAGTGAGGAGGGTAAGCTGCAGGGGGCCATGACTATCATATAGCACTTGACTCATCAGAGTAGAAGTGTAAACTCAGAATATAGGGCTGAACACTGTTGGCAACTCCTAGATGACATCATTATAGAGCCATTGACTAGAACCATAGAAAAGAATTGCTACAGACTTTGTGGGATTTATTTCCATGTTCTCTAGAAAGGAATTTTTTCCTGACATGCTTTTCCTGCCCTTCTTCTACTGCCACGACAGGTGACTGCACCAAAAAGAAAAGAAGAATGTTAAAATTATTTCTTTGGAAAAAATAAACTACAATTGGTAGAGAAATTACAGAAACAGCAGTGGGAAGTGTTTTGGGTTTTAGTTTTGTTTGGAGATTTTTTTTTTTAATGGCTACTCTCTTTTTAGAGATTTAAAGCTTTTCTAGTTAGTTTTCCTTAGACAGGGGCCCCAATCCCTGAATAAGTCAGTCCATTAAAGTTGCCTGTTCCTGCACCCAGGTGAGTTAGGGCTGCCTGGTATTAGCCCGAGGGAACCCAGGAGTCAGGATTCTTGGGTTTTATCCCTTGACTACCCCTTTATTTGCATTGAGCAGATCTCAATCTTTCTGTACCATCATCTATTCCCAATAAGGAAGTGGAAGCTTAATTAGGCACAGGAAAGTTATTTTAGTATCCCAAGTGTACGCTGTCATAGAAGGAAAACATAACTTTCCATTGAGAGAACACAAGCAGCCTCGTGCCAGCTTGTTTCACTGCTCTCCAAGAGGCAGCTGCAGTCCTGCTAACTGGCTGGCAGAGTGCAGGGCTTTGATTTTGGAAAGGGCACCAGCAGGACAGCTGCAGTCTGCACAGAAATCCAAAGGATGGTAACTTGGACCTAGTTGGTGGTCATGTTTTCTTTGATTCTGGGAGATTTCATCTGCTGCCATCTCACGCAGCCCCATGCAAAGACAAAGGCTTTTCATCATCTGAACGTTGGTCCCTCCAGGAAGAAATTAAATTACCTGCCACAAAAAGGGACAGCTTGGAACTGAGGCAGTTTCTGTGCTTTTCAGGACTGTTGAACATGTGAATTGAAGTGCATGAACAGCAGTTAACTTGGTGGCTGGGTTCCCTGCATCTCCACCTGGCCTCACGCAGACTGGTTCCTGGATAGCACTACAGCACTGCTCTCTCTGCTGCTTCTCACATAGCACTGGAGCCAGGAGCACCACCCAGGGAGCCCCACAGCTGGGCTCCCCTGGCCCCAGAACTCTCCCCAGGGATAATGAGGGAAAGCTCTAAGCACTCTGAATTGTGCTCACCGGGAAGCCAGAGGCACAGGTCGTGCTCCCACATACCACCCTAGACTGAAGGTGAGAAGGGTGAAGGCCTCCATCTGCTTCTCTCTCTGTGGGACTGGGGAAAGAACAAGCAAAGCAGTCTGAGGTCTTTCCCTTCCCTGTTCTCCAAGCACAAGGAAAGAAGATCCAATGGCCCTTGAGGAGTCTCCAGCAGTTTCTCTCCAGAAAAGGGAGCAAAGGAAGCAGCCTGGTGTGAAAGAGCAGCTGTGGGCGACAGAGGGGAGGTAACCAGGGTAAGCCCTGTTCCTGTGGGACTCCCCAGGCTCTGGATGTAGGATAAGTCAGAGAGCTCTCAGGGTCTAACCTATTTTTCCACTGAAAAAGACTAAAAATACTGACACAAATGACACTATCCACTTCTCACCACTTTTGAATCAAAATAAACCAAACTCCAGTGGTGCTTTTCAGCTGCCTCTGTATCCTCTGTTCTCCCAGTGCCAACTCTCATACAGACTTAATTTCCATTCTCTTCTGCAGAATGAACCATTCAAGATAATTAGCTATTCTTTTTCCTTTCCTCCCCAAAACATGGAAACTCACGTACCAGGGAAGGGCAGGGGGAGCTCTCTGGGTTTTGCTGCTGGTCACGTAGTTAATTTTGCTGATTGAGTCACAGCTCTGTTTTCTTCCTGATGATGCTGGGCAACTCCCCCCATAACTCCCAAGTTCAGGGTCCTGGCCTTTACCATTTGCCACCAAGACACGGGGGTCCAAGTTCCTCCCAGAAGCAGCACATTCACAGCTCTGTTTCTAAAACACAAGCCTGATAACACAGAGCTGTGTTTGAGAAGGTTAGGTAACATTTCCCTTCCCCAGCAGTACCTTATATCTCTGCAACATCAACCCAACCCCTGGATAAAACAATAACAGCAACTGCAGGCAAAACACTCCATGGCTTAACAAACTAAGGGATTTCTGTATGAAATCATTCCTGAACAGGAAAAATAGATGGATGGTGTTCAATATTCTTGGGCTGCCCAATACTAGTCATTCCCAAAGACTGTTCCTGTTCACTCAGAAGCTTTTCCACCCTACGGCTGAGAAATAGAGTTAGCTGACAAAAAGGGATCAAGAATACTTCTCATGGAGTACTAGAAAACAAAAAGTGTTTGTGGTCTCACCCAGCTCCTCCCAAGCCATTCCCCTCCCCTCCCCTGTCTCATGAGCTGCAAATCTCAGTATCTACCCAGTTCAACCCCTTCACTTCTCTTATTTGCATTGAACTCTTGACATTTTTTCTTGTTAGCAATATCTGCATGATTAACTTGGAAGTGTCCTAATTTATCTAAAAGAATTATGGAGAGCTTGAGGATGTTCACTGTGGACTGAAGAGACAGGAATGCTAAGCAAGTTATCTTTTCCAAGTGTTAGTTATTTATGTGATACAAAGACTAGAAGATAGGGTCTCTTCCTCTCTGCCCTTCAGTTTTTATTATCTTTATTCCTGTGGTAGCATTTCACTCTTTCTTCAGGAGTTTTGTTGTTCAAATAAGACTCACAGTTTTGGCATAAAGAACAGAGAACAAACCCACACACAACTCTAAAAGTCACTCTCCTTTAGAAGGACCAACCTAAAAATCAAAATCACTTCAGATCTCTCCCCCTTATTTGTGAATTTTTTTGTTTTGCCTGCCATCCATGTTTCTGGTCTCCATTGTTTCTCAGTGGAGCAGAGAAAAAAAATATTCCAATGCTACCATTAATTTACACTGATTAAGTAATCCATATATCTATAAAATGAGCAAACTGCCATCTCAGCCTGTGTTCCCAGTCACTCAAATGATCTGCTTTGCCCTGGCTGCCTTCTCTGGCCACTGGGAGAGCAGAGTGTCAACCCCAGCAGAGCTGCCTCTTGGCCAGAAGCCCAAGGACTGAATTGGTCATTTCCTGTTTCTCATTTTGCACTGTGGGCACTTTCTCCTTGGAATTCTACAAAGCTCTTGGACCATGTCAAATATGAAAATACAGCATTAGATTTGGAGGACAAGGGAACAACTGTAAGACACTGGCTGTTGGTGCACACTCGCTGTGCATCCGAGATGCTGAGGGGCAGCACACAGCAGATCTCCCCTGCTTTCAGCACAACAAAATGGTGCTGTCTGGCCAGTGGTGCTCTGCTTCTTGATGGGATTGATATTTAAAATGCTATTGCCCCATGAAGAGAAGATGCTGCGTAACACACAACACAAAATACTTCACAAGGAAAAGGCCAACATGATGATGGGAGTTACTCCCTCCAAGCTGTTAGCAAACATAGACTTGTACAGTGGCTAAGCAGAGCACTAACTCATTTTTTCCCTTTTTTCCCTGTAGCAGAACTCCATTTTCCACAGCAAACCATTGTCTTAACTGGTTACTGGTGCCACTTGAAAGAGCCATTTAAAAGGGGAGACAGAATGCTGCAGTCAGTGGACTTTGTGCCACCTAATACAGAGATTTTCTCTTCACTTCCATCCACTCCCACAGGGAAAAGCAAAGGAAATACTTTAAATACTTTGAATCTTCTTCACCCAAATCTCCCTCAACAATGTATCTGAAAGAGTTAGGTATGTTTGTTTTTCCCAAAATGAGATAGCAGACTCCCACACAATTTCTGAGCAGGGGCTTATGGAAAATCCCTAGATCCCACCCACCTTGGCAAGTGTGGCAGGGCTCACAGACCAGGCAGAGAAGGGGGGCACGGTGGATGCCCTGTGAAGTGTTTTTGCAAGCCCACTAGATCAGGAACTCAAAGGGAACCATTTTTACACAGTGTGTGCACATCTCCGGATGCAACTCCAGAGCAAGCTGCTGTGACTACCAAGCACTGGTTGCACATCTGGGCACAGGAGCTTGCACACAACAGCCTGAAACTCTAGAGGATCTGCTCTGCCAGCCTCTCCTGCATCAGGCTGCCAAGTGTGCAGACTCAGGACTTCAGCTGGAGGGAAGAGAAGGGACAGCAGATGTCACCACTGCAAAGATGGTGCTGTTCTTACCCCCCCCAGCCTCCCGGGAGCGGGCACTTCCAAAGCAGTGCTCTCCCAAGCATTGCAGGTAGACTGTGGGTGGGAGCCCAGTGACAGCTGAGCAAGCTGCTGCATCAGGCAGCTACACAAGTGCAGTTGTGGATGTAGTGACTGCAGCCCGTGCTCAGGCCCACTCAAAACAGGGCTAAATATGGGAAGCAGAAGGGATGAAAAGCCCATCGAAGCGTTACTGCTTTTGCAAAAAGAAAACCTGGATTTTGCCAAATGCTCTTTCCATGAGAAAGTTTGGATTTTCTCAGAAGTTTCTGATTTCCCGTCCCAAAAAGAGTCAATTTTTTAGCTCCAGGATCTGCTAGCACCAGGAACGAAAAGCGGTTGTAACAAAAATCACAGTGTCTCTTTTCAGCCTCATTTTCCAGTCATCTTCTCAATCCTCCTGTCTCATGGGAGCAGTAATTCAAACGCTGGGAGCCTCCCTTCTCCTTCCTCTTTGGCTCTTGGGCTTGACACATTTTCCACAGTGCACCACAGTATTCTTTTTATTTGGACTCCCGCAGCTCACGATGGAAAGAGTCATCTGAATGGGGAGTGCCAGCCCTGGAGGAGAGAGATCACGAGAACCACAGCCTCCATGAGTCACCCTGGTGGATGCATGGGACACAGAGAATCAGGCCAGCAACTTTCAACATTTCCCACTTAAAAACTGCTTTTTGTCCCTGATCAGGAAGAGAACTCCAGAATGTTTCTTGAGAGACAAATTCCCACTCTTGACCATCTCTAATCATATTAAAAAATAGGCTTTAGTGCACAGCCTGTTTCCTGGCTTCTTTGAAGCCTCTGATTCCTCAGCCCGACTCCACCAGCCCTGCACCATATGTATCTGTGACAAAATTACTGCTTGCTTTGTTTTATGATATACTAGCAATGTAGCATCTGGCAATGTGGTTTGGGTTTTTTGTTTTGACTGGAAAGAAACCTCCCAAATACTCCAGTCAAATCCAAAAAGACATTAAATCAGCACTTTTTAAACTGCTGCACGGAGCAGGAGGGAGGATTTCCTGACTCATCAGGCAAGGACACAGGGATCTGCACTCCAGCACACAGGTGGCTGTCACAGTGACACCCCAGAAAGGGGAATGGGCACCCCCTCCAGCATCTCCCAGCCACACCACACATCAGCACACTGGCCAGCAGAATGTGGTGGGCAGAGCCCCCCGAGATGAGACGTGCCCACCTTTGGGGGCAGTTGGGCAGAAGACAGGGCTCCAGGCTTTTTTGTGCACTCAGAAGGAAGCCCTCAGCCTTTCCATGTGTGCAGGATAAGTCCCCTCCTCCTCTTTATCATTCCTTGTTGCCAGTGCCCTGTCAGTGCAATGTGCATTTCAACAGCGAGTCTCTCATAGCTCTCCTTATCTTTAATTTCCTTCCACTATAGTCTATTTTATGGTGCCTTCCCTTTGATGGCAATTTTTTTTCCCCCTCCTTCCCATTTCAGCAGCAATAGCCAGATCAGGATCAAGACTTCTCACAAGTTTAAGGGAGAGTCTGGAGGCAGAAGATGTCACACAGGTCAAAGCAGGGATGCAAGTCAGGGCAATAAATGTGTTTGCTCTTCCACATCAGTTTAGCCAGATCCCCTTTTCAGCCTCATGCTTCATGACAAAAAAAAAAAACAAACCTTTCTTCTCTTAGTTTTCCATTTTAATCCTGCCCTACTAGCAAAAGGCTTAATCCAGTTCCCAATAGATCACAGTCTTCCATTCAGATTAGGCATAAACAGCAGGAGCAGTGGCAATCACCCATTTCATCATCAATTTTCTTAGAAAGTGCCTGTTGGGGAGCCATGAAAAGCCTCATCCCTGGCTACAAGCAGCTTCTTGCTGGGCAGGAGCTGTCTCACATTCCTGCCTGAGTGTTGCCCTGGGTGGCCACCAGTTAGGGAGAACCCATGCAGTGAATTGGCTGCTGCTAGATGATTCCTCTCATACCCTCCAGCAGAGGTGCAGCAGAGAGGAGGCTGAAGGGGGCAGGAGGAAGAGGAGGGGCAGGGCTGCTCAGGCCAGAGTGAGCCTGGCTGTGTTTATAGGGATGGTGGCCTTACAGCCTGGCAGCAGGCAAACAGAGCAGGGAAGCATTTGGGGAGAGGAAAGAGGCTGAAAAATCAGACCAACTTTCTCCTCAGTTTGACAGCTGCACAAAACATCCCTGGCCAATGTGTCCAGAAGACATTTTTTCAGTTAATAGGAAATTAAAAATAAAAAAGTCAGGCCAATTGGACCGAAGTCAGACTTCTGAAAAATAAGAAATTCTTCACAAAATGGAAATCCTGCTTTTCAGCCAGCTCTGAAAACCCCTCATCAAACAGTTTGAACAACCCATCAACTGTCCATTATTTACTCTAGCAGCATATACACTTTTCCTGCTGGAAACACTTGGAAACAGCAAGTACATTCACAGAAACTGGGATTGGTTCGTGAATGATGGAGTAAAAAGTGAAGAGAGAGAGGAGTATCTGGGGTGGCTTATTCAGGGAATATTAATCTGTGAAAAACCTGATGATCACCTCTGTTCCTTTAACTGAAAAAAATATTCTTATGAATGTCTTCACAGTTGCATGTACCCTAGGAGGCTTGCCATGCAAAGCTTCATGTTTTCCTGTTCATGGCAGGTCACCCTGGGAAAGCACCGTGGCTCCTATTTCAGGCCATAGGGAGGGTCTCCTTGTAATAGCACAGAGTGTGAGGGGTTGCATTGCACCTGGGAACCAAAGAATTTGACCTTTGAGCACAATAACATGAAGCAAAAAAAGGATTCTGATCACAGCTAGGTTGAGCTCAGAGTACAGGTGGCCAGGGAGAGTTCTGAACACTCACAACAGTCCTTCCCCTTGGAAGAAAATGTGTCAGTGATTGAAATTTTGGGGGGAAAATTCATTAAGAGTAGTCTCATACCTAAATATTCCAAGGCCATGAATCATCTATCAGTTATTTGAGAAGCTATCTGAAGATCACAAGACAAAACAAAAGAAAAAAGTTAGACTCACTTGTATTTTTTCTGGGTTTTGTGGCTATTTTTAGGATGCTCCTGGGTCATCTTTCAAACTCAGTCTGAGGAGTAGAAACTTCAGTAAAAATGAAAACTGAGATTCTCACCTAATTAAATGTCTCTGGGAGTGGAAAGTCATAAAGAATAAAAAAATAAAAATCGAGTATCACGAGACCCGAGATAAAAATCACAGGATTTGGCAACACCAAATTAATCATGAGGTAGGAACTGATAGCACTTGTTCTAGCTAATGGCAAAAAAACAAACAGCCATAAACCTTATTCAAAAATATTTTGTGGGCACGACTGCCAAACGTCAGTTGGCTGTGAGTAATACTATTTATTATTTCAGAATATTCATGCAGCCAGTAGGTATTTCTGGAAATCCTTGAGAATCCTGCCTTTCCATAATGACAGAATGATTAATTTGTATTGAAAGTTTGTTACTTGCCAATTATCCATCTCCTGTTTAAAAATCTGAGTCACAGGATCAGCAGCCAGAAACAATACCAAGCTATATGTTTAGACATCTAAGACACATCATGAATATTCAAAGGAGAAAGTTTGCAATCGAGCCACAGGCTGGAAGTTATGCACCAAAACTACTTAGCAAAGAAGTGAGAATAATTAATAATACCTTCTCAAAAGCCAGACCAGCTGTGAGAGTACGTGTCACAGAAAGGCAATCACATTCTTTGCAAACCTTAAAGTTAATATTTAGATGACCACAAGGTGCAAACAAAGCAAGAGGGATGCTCTTGGTTTATACCCAGGTTATCCTTGAGGCAAAGTCTGTCCTGTCACTGCTGTGCCCGTTATTTAGATGTATTCAGAGCCTTCCAGAGCACACGGGTTTCTCCCTTGCAGGGACTGTTCTCAAAAGAGATGCCAGAGTCAGATCTTTCCTATTCCCCAAGGTTAAAGGAGAAAGTGAGATGTCCTTTGTTTTTTCAACTCCTTACCCATACAGAATAATTCATTTGCTGATACTCATAAGGTGACTTCCACCAGCAAATGTAAAGATGTCAGGAGGAGAATTTTTAAGCACATATGTAATTGTTTATGATTGGTATCTGCTTTTATTTAGCATACTTGCTAGGGCTCTCTTTCTGCTGCTAGTCTGTAAGAATCTTTCCTGACAACGAGATCTGCTCTTTAGGGAACTATATTTCATGTTCTTTTACTCTTTGCAAGCTCTGCCATAATAGAACCAATGTATCAAACCCATCCCTCAGAGCAGCCCCACAGCCTCGTGGCAAAGGTAGGAGAACGAGAGGTTTTCTCAGAGAAATTTTGTCAGGGAGGGAGGAAGGTGAGTTTGCCCATTTCCCTGGCTTCTCCTTCCCTCCACACACGGTGTGGAGAAGTGAGACACACAAAGTGTCTCGTTGGATCCCTGATAGTCATTATTATTATTATTATTATTAATTTTACCTCAGAAAGTCTTCATGAGAAAACCCTCT